>CAIGQQ010030612.1:387210-406376 GCA_903798035.1 Danio albolineatus | reverse complement strand
AACGTACATGAAATACAAAAACACATTTGCAATACTATTGTAGATGTAATCATGTTATAATGCAATTATAGTTATAAAAATGTAATTACAATATTATAATACAATTATAGTATACCAATGTAATTACAATGTTATAACAATGTAATTACATGGTTATAACAATGTAACTACAATGTTATAACAACGTAATTACAATGTTATTCCAATGTAATTACAATGTTATAACAAAGTTAAATCCATGTTATAACAATGTAATTACAAAGTTATAATGCAATTATAGTATACCAATGTAATTACAATAATATAACAATGTAATTACATAGTTATAACAATGTAATAATTATAATGTACTAATTAACGTACATTAAATACAAAAACACATTTGCAATACTATTGTAGATGTAATCACAATGTTACAATGCAATTATAATTATACCAATGTAATTTTAATGCTATAACAATATAATTACAATGTTATAACACTGTTATAACAATTTTATTCCAATGTAATTACAATGTTATAACAATGTTATAACAATGTTATAGCCATGTTATAACAATGTAATTACAAAGTTATAATGCAATTATAGTATACCAATGTAATCACAATGTTACAATGTTGAAACAATGTAATTATAATGTAATTACATAGTTATAACAATGTAGTTACAATGGAATGATTTCAATGTAATAATTACTGTACATGAAATAGACAAAAACACATTTGCTATACTATCATAAATGTATTAACTGTAATTGCACACAAGATGCAAGTTTGTATTTAAATATCATATCTCAGATGTAAATACAATGTTATAACAATCTAATTACAATGTTACAACAATGTAATTACAATGTTATAACAATGCAATTGCAATGCTTTTACTATGTAATTACAGTATTATTACATAGTAATTATAATGTTGTGACAGTAATCGTATTTAAAATAATAGTTTGTAGTTATATATGTACTGTATATTTTTATGTATGTATATCTACGTATGTAGTTACAATGTAATGGTAAAGTAGTTACAAGTAGTTGTAGCAACAGTAATTGTGCACAAGTTACAAGTTTGTAATTACATGTGTACTGTATAAATTTATAAGTTAAATACGAATATGTAACTCAATTTTGACAAAAAAATGTCATATAGAATCTTATAATTCTAAGCTGACACCTTGTTAGCTCTTGTTAACTCATTTATATATACCCCTGTGTTTCAGTTGTTTGGTGCAAGGAATTGTTTGCTGTTTATGCTAATGACATTGCTCTGTTTTAAATTATTAAACCTTTTTCAATACTGACTGATACCAATAAATTGAATATCAAATGTATGCAATCATTTCTTACCTTCTATGATCTGCGGTTCTGGGTTAATAACTCTAGTAAAACTCGTTTCCCCTGGGGCACCTTTAAACACAAGATGAAAATTAGTTTTAACTTAATTAATGGTAACACTTTATTTCGATGGTCTATTTGAGTATTAGTAGACTGTCTACTTAACATCTGTTGATACTGAGATTCAGCAGACATTTAATTGACTATAAGAAACTTTGCAAGTACATGTTAACTTACACTAACCCTACCCCTAACCCTAACCCCAGCCTAACAGTTTACAAAAAAATCTAATGACAATTAGTTGCAATGTAACTTTAATAAAAAAAAAAACGGACCATCAAAATAAAGTGTGACCCAATTAATCTTATATTTCATCATTATGTGTACTGCATCTCACCTTCGGCAATCTGAGGCTTTTTCTTGATGACTCGGGTAAAGGTGGTGATCCCTGGTTCACCTTTAAACAAAAAGAGAAGTCAGTGAATCAAACATCTGAGCACAACTGAACCCACATCATATCAGCATCTGATTTATTAAGACTTACTTTCAACAACCCGAGGCTCTGGTTTTAATACTCTAGTTATAGTTGTGATCCCTGGTCCACCTTTAAGAAACATGGAGACATGAGAACAATGGATGAACAAACCTTTGGGCATTATGAAACCAGACTCGAGCCAAGTCGGTGAGTAATAGTCAATCATGAAAGCCTTAATCTCAGTTTAACTGTACAGCTTAAAACCGTGGCTAAATCATAAGTGTAATCTTGCCAAAAAAATGAATCAAAACCATGAGGTAGGAACTTTAATCAAAAACATCTGGAGTAGAGCCATGTGAAAACCAATAGGGCTTCATTCTATTACGTAACTAGAGATTGTAATGCATGGGCAAAAAATAAAACAGACAAACAAACATTAAACATTACTAAACAAGAATGAATCACGACTTCACAGCTGTTCTCAATAAAAACGTCAAGCTCTTTAGGAAGCTACAAAAGACTCTTGCAGATCCCAAGCCTTTCAATAACATAAATCAAATCAATGTTTGAATCAATGGCATTATAAAAAAAACAATACGGGAAAGAACATGATCATTATATATGCCAAGGATTATAGATACAAAGAGCATTTGGCAAGAGAAAGAGATATATATGGAAAAATATATAACGTTAAATTTAAAGTCTTGGGTTCAAGTTAGTTCAAGTTTTGTTTAACTAAATTTAAAGTTAATAAAAAATAAAAATAAATATTAGAAACAAAAAAAACAAACAAGAAAACAAAAAAGAACACTAAATTATTACCATGGCACCTATTTAAAAAAACAAATCAACCCAGGCTCATTCTGAAAACATACCCCTATATACATTTCTGAGAGAGAGAGAAATACGCCCCAGGATGTATGTTTTTTGCAGTTTTTCTTTTCGAGAATCCACCAGAGGCCACTGTGTATGCGTTTTGAGATCTCACATTTCTCTAGCGAGTGCCATTCGTGCCAGCGATTCTCACTTAAGTCCCCCAGAGGCCCCCTTGACTAACTGACTGAATGACCGATCGACTGACCCACCCTCCTCCTTCCCTCAATCCAACCAACAGTTTTAAAAAGCAATCCAGAAATGAAAAGTCTTACCACGGTTTCAGATTTTCCCACATTCTCACCGTTATTTACTTGTTTATTTTATTTTTTGGCTTCTGTTTTTGTCTTCCCTACTTTTTGGAACCGTTCTTCGCTAGACTTGAACCCTATGATCATAGTCAGCTCCTCTCTGCCTCTCAAGTCCGCCAACGTACATGGCGAGTTACTGGACAAACTGGTAACAGTTCATACGGAGGTAAGCGGTCAGCTGGTAAGCGCGAAAAGGAACAGCATCATACCCCCCGTAGCGTTCATTTTAAAAATTAAATGCAACCATATGTACTTCTGGCTACATAATTCGTGATCTCCAAAAATGTATATAAGGCTACATTTTCAGAATGAGCCTATGCTGCAACCAATGGCAGTACTAAAATAAATTAAAACATTTTTAAACAAATATAAAAAATATAAAAACAAAAATAAAAAGACCTGGATATGAGCATTTATTATTGAAAATGTTAACCACAGCTCAACCAACATTGTTTTAGACCAACCTCCCTGAGCGATGGCATCTGATATTTGTTTGATATCTTCCTCTTGTAGGATGTGAACTTCACCATTCTGAAACCTCTGCACATTGCTTATATCTACAATATATAAGGCATAAGGTTTGACAGGGAACAACTGTCTGAAAAGTCATGCACTTTCGTGATAAATCAGATAAACTGTCTAAACAACACAATAAAGTGAGGTCCATGGTTTAACAATATGCTAGTAAATGTCTACTGGAACTTTGAGAATCAAGAAACATACACAGGTAAAACTAAATGAATACCTTATGAATCTGAAAAGTTTACCATTAATTCTCAGACCAATCATTTTGCTTCATATTGCATTATAAGGAGTTGTTGAATTCATTTTGTTTTGCTTATATATGTTTTTGCGACTCTCAATGTGCTGGTAGTTGTTGACTTGCATTCTGAATCACCAAGGACCACAGTTTCACCTAAACATCTTTTTTATTGTTCTATTCAGTACAAAAGTATGGCCTGGGGATGAATAAATGAGATTAAGTTTCATTTATGATGTGAACTCTCCCTTTAACAACCTGGTCACATAGAAATGTTGAACTATACAACTATATCAAGCTTAAAATTAAATTACCATCACCCACGATTCCCTTGATTTCTCCCTCAGCATACATTTCACCATCAGATGAGGCACTGTGAGCTGAACAAAAAAAAAAAGGAATCAAAACAAACACATAAAAATGTTTTAAAAACAGTGGTTTGTTATTATAAAATGAATTATTGGAAGCTTGGACATACATTCAATAAGCCTGGTGACCTTTGTAACAGATGGCTTTCCTTCAACCACTCTTGTAACTTTGGTAAGACTTGGATCTCCTTCTACAACTCGTGTAACTTTGGTGAATCTTGGATCTCCTTCAACAACTCGTGTAACTTTGGTTAGACTTGGATCTCCAACAACTCGTGTAACTTTGGTGAAACTTGGATCTCCTTCAACAACTCTCGTTACTTTTGTGAAACCTGGATCTCCTCCAACAACTCTCGTTACTTTTGTGAAACTTGGATCTCCTTCAACAACTCTTGTAACTTTTGTGAAACTTGGATCTCCTTCAACAACTCTTGTAACTTTTGTGAAACTTGGATCTCCTTCAATGACCCGGGTAACTTTGGTAACACCTGGCTGTCCTTCAACAACTCTTGTAACTTTGGTAACACTTGGATCTCCTTCAATGACTCGTGTCACTTTGGTTACTCCTGGCTGTCCTTCAATGACTCTTGTAACTTTGATTGGTTCTCCAATCACAGTCCTTTCAACTGTAGTCCCAGGACCTGTGGAAAAAAGTACAGATGCTGTCAGGTGTCATGTCAAAGAATACTACCCATGACATTTATGACAATCTTCAATCAACATTTGTCCTTTCTGGCATGAAGTAGGACTGTCTTTTTAACTAATAAAAAGGTGATTAAGTTAAAGTTAGCTTTGCTTCCAGTTGTGGCAAATGTCCACTGGTCTCAAATCCAACTGTGCATTGTCCAATTTCTCCACAGTGGTTTGAATCTCAAGTAAATGATCAAAGATGAGAATGGGACACAGTCATTAAAAGTCACTGGCACTGTCAGAGCTGTTAATCAACACCAGGTTGGCGGTTCTCTCCAGACACTGCAGCGGGGGTCACGTTTCGTGCTACTGCTGGATTCATAAAACATAAATCAGTACATTCGGCCAAAGATGAGCTAAGTGTATTTGGCAGACCATGAGTTTTTGATTGCAAGTACTGTTTTATGACTGAATTTAAACAGATTGAGCGTATATAAGACACTATTGTAAAAGTCTGAATAATAGCATATAACATGAACAAGTAAATTACTGAGACAGTCATTATACTTATTTATAGTAGTAATAAGTAGTAATAACAAAAAACTATTAGCATATGAGTGTATGCTAAATAAATATGTAAATATGTTATTTAATTAAATGCTGATTTTAAACTAAATTTTGGGTTGATTATAATTTAATGTTTTTGGAAGTCTTTAATGTTTAGACTAAATTAATTAATTTTAATCAGATTAATATGATTGATTTTTTTATGGGTTCATATTTTTGTATTCAAAAAGTTTAAAAGAATAGTATTTTATTTTAAATTGATATAGAGACACATTTAAAATATTGTTAATAAAAATAATAATAATAATTAACCAACTTTCACAGTATAATTATTTCATTGTAGTTTAAAGACTGGTTGAAACCACAGTGACAAACAAATCAGTAATTATTTATTTTATAAGTTGACACAGGGTGTGTTAATTCAGCATGTTAAAATGTTCTTTAATATCTAAATAGTAGGTATGTGGTAAGTGGAAAAATTCTCCACAAATGGTTTTATATGATCCTTTATTCATTTTCTTGTCGGCTTAGTCCCTTTATTAATCCAGGGTCACCACAGCGGAATCAACCGCCAACTTATCCAGCATATTTTTTACGCAGCGGATGCCCTTCCAGTCGCAACCCATCTCTGGGAAACATCCATACACACACACATTCACACTCATACACTACGGACAATTTAGCCTACCCAATTCACCTGTACCGCATGTCTTTGGACTGTGGGGGAAACTGGAGCACCCGGAGGAAACCCACGCAACCACGGGGAGAACATGCAAACTCCACACAGAAATGCCAACTGACTCGAATGCTCGAACCAGCGACCTTCTTGCTGTGAGGCGAACGTGCTACTCACTACGCCACGCCATGATCCTTTATAAGCACAGTAATTACCCCTTGAATGAAAAGCTCAGGTTTGACCATATTTAGAATGGTCATGAATAATAATGAGCTCTGCTCTGACACAGAGCCTGACAACGCACACATCCATGCACACACGCACACACTGCATGATGTACTCTGAAATACACACATGCAGAATACTTCTGTGGCATCTTTAAATTCAGTCATACAGTGACTCTTATTGACTTTTATTAGTTAAAACAAAAAGAGGTGAAAGTATGCCCATCCAAATGGTTTTAAACTTGTGGTTTTTAAAAAGATCTGAACATTCATTCATTCATTTTCCTTTGGCTAAGTCCCTTTATTAATCAATGAACTACCAATTTATCCAGCATATGTTTTACACAGCGGATTCCCTTTGAGCTGCAACCCATTACTGGGAAACATCCATACACACTCACATTCACATACTGTACATACACTAGTGCCATTTTAGTTTATTCAATTCACCTACTGTATAGTGCATGTCTTTGGACTGTGGAGGAAAGCCACACGAACACGGGGAGAACATGCAAACTCCACAGAGAAGTGTCAACTGGTCCACCTGGGACTCGAACCAGCGACCCCTTCTTGCTGTGAGGCGACAGTGCTAACCACTGAGCCACCTGAGCCGATCTGAACATTGTTAATTTTTATTTAGAAAATATTAAATCTAGCAATGTTTGAGTCAAAGACCTCCATCTGGCTTTTTATTAGACCCATCTGTATATAATTTTCAGTATGAATAGCTTTGTCATTAAAAAGGTCTTTCACAGGAAAACTCTGTCCATCATTTACTAATAAATAATCTTGTTATGGAAATGGGTCTCCTACAGCATTGAAAAACAGGTCAGTGTGCGCACATACTAAGAAAACTTTAAGCAGGTACAAATTAAACAAAATAAAATAATAAAAAAATAAATAAAATAAATAAATATAAAAATAAAAAATGAGCACACTGATTTTTGTTTGCTTATTTTATTTCCTACAGTATTACCCTCGGTTTTGGAAATTAGATATTAAACCAGTATTCAGAGGATTCAGAGACTTATGACTGCAAAGATACATACTTAATAAGCTTTTGAATTTTAGGTCCTGTCAGTACACTGGTATTTTATATTTCAGTTCAAATGTTAAGTTGATGATAGGCTATTTTGACAATAACTCATATTAGTAAAATTCTGTAACATTTGCTTTTTCTTTTTAATAAAAAAACATAGATTTGCGGTCCAATGCTGGGTTGTAACTCTCACTCTTAAACCCTGCTTTTACCAAAGCTTTAATGAGTTTCACTTTCACAAAGCACACATTTTAAGCCAAGTTTCCAATAACATCAATTTACAAAAAATGTACTTTTAATTTAACAGTCCTGAACTTCCTTCTACAGCTAGATCTCCTGCCATGGTCTGGGGCAAAATCCTCTTTCGCTTTGTCTCTAATGGCTCTTTATCCTTCTATCTGTCCAGCAACTGCTAGAGGAGATGCGAGAGTTTGGTGCCAGCCAACAAAACCACATGCCTGCTCTTCTCTGGGGCTCCATCATGAAGAGTTTTACTCATAGGTGCAGCTGAGGCAAAGTTCAGGGTTTTTGTTATATTGGATAATGATTTAGTAAAAACATAATTGTACAAATAACTAAAAGTGCTTCTAGAGTAAACCCCGAGGAGCTCAGTATTGTAATTAAACTAATTAATGCTGATTATTTAGAAAGGAATTGGCATTATAACTTCTAAAATTAAATTAAATTATTACACAAAGAATTGTGCAATAAATTTCTTAATGAATAAATCAAATGCTTTTGGATGTAAAAATCAGCATGGAAACAGTTGTCATTCAAAGGTAAGAAAAATAATACAATAAAATATACATTAATATAATAATGTATTACCTCTCTCAATGACGTGAGTTGTTATAGTCCTCTCTGCAAGAAAAGAAAACAATACTCATTAAAAATAAATAAATAAATAAATGATAGCTGATTACTTCCAGATGTTGTTGTAGATGAAGTTAGGTTAAATAAAACTTAAACACAAAAACGAAAGAAGAATGAAACTAAACTTACTGATGAATGTAAGTGGAATCTCTCGATAGGTGTATCCAGATACAAACTACACACACACACACACACACAAATGACAAAATGCTGTGTGTTTGTATGGTGACCGTGATAGATCTGTTATATAATGTGAGTCAGTGTTCAGATATGACGTGTGTTCTGCTGTACCTTCAGCTGCATGTATTTGATGAGTCTCTTCAGCAGAATCAATATGTCTTCACGGCCAACTGGCAGATCTGTAAAATGCAGTAAAATTTTCTATTAAGCTCAAGAGACTGTGTCTTATGTCTCAGGAATTGTATGGTTATATAACTGGAGAATTCAGGTACACTGAAGATAAACTTAATGTGTGCAACTGATTTAGACATTAGGCATCTAAATTATTATTATATATATGTGCATATAAATACAAATTCTTTGCATTACTTTACCTTGAGGATATAATAGGGTTTTCACTACATGGACCACTCCATTGGATGCCATAAGATCAAAATCTGGAACATCCACTGAATTTACATGGATGGAGTTGTTTACCTAAGTGTACAACAAAAACAAAAAAACACATTTTATGCATTTGAACATATACAATATGAATAACAAACTAAACAAATATAGGCGTGATCATCTTATAAAAATCTTCAGACAAATAAAACAGCTAAACATTTTATTAGAGAGATTAGTTAACCCAAAACAAATCTGTCATCATTTATCACTTTTTATTAAGTTTACTTTTTCTTTTCTCTTATTTAAAGTTGTGGCTCTTTATAGACTTTACACCTGGAATTAAATAATAATATGAATTAAAATATGTAATATGTTGCATATTTGTATATTTTATAAGGGGTTGCATTCGAAAGCTCTAAGATGCTGTCTTCAGAAGCAGCATTCCATAGCGGGAAGGCATGGAGGCACATCTGAATTCAAATTCTGCTTCACTTCCTGTCTCTGGAGGTACCTTTTTTTTATCAAATTTCAAAGGCAACATAGACACGTCATTTGCCTTCGTTATGCCACAATCTTGAGCATTCTACTTCTGACAGTTGAGCCCTACAAAACTTGGCATCCCTAGATGCCATTTTGGGTGTCTTTTTGTTTGCAAATGTACGCTTTTGACTAATGTTTTCAACTTCTGATAGCATTTCTAGCTAGAAATTAGTATTGTAGTAAGAAAAATATGCCCTTTTCTATCCCCAAGACATTCTCTACTTTGTTGTGCATAATTAAATTCTTATGCTGTCTCAGAAGTCTGTCTGAAATCAGTATTATGAGATGCCTTCGTGCAGAAATGCTGCTTCCAGAGTCACTGCCCAGTGTTTCCAACAATGTTTATTTTCACAGAAATGTACAGTTAAAACCAGTGAACCCAATCAATTACAGTATGTCATGTCCAGTTAATCTCAGATGTTGATTTAAACACTTATTCATTATCATTTTTCTGCAGGTTCTGTCACATTAAAAAAAAGTGGACAATTCAAATGGCCCAAGAAGATTTTTCCACAAGAATCAGTACTGGCATTTTCAAGAAAGAGAGAGATCAGTGATAATCTTGCATGCATTTTACTTAAAGAGCTTATTTATTAATGTTACTGTTAATGTTAATGTAATGAAAAAGTCAACACATACACCTCCCATTGACCCTTCCCTCAAAGAAATTAGGAAAAATGTTGAAAAGTTGTCAGAATGTTGATGAAATCAAACTTGCATCAACAGTGCTAATATCGGTTTTTAGCACAGGAAGTGTCTGGACATTAGTAAACCTATTGTTCCAGCTTTTAGAAGGAGTTGCGGAAGGAGATTTGATCTATGCAGGGTTTGATTGATGGCAGCAAACTGCCTGGAAGCGATGACCTTATTATTGTAGCAATGCTCCAAATTCAGACAAGCCCTGTGGACTCCTTAGTAGTACACAAGAGAGGATTTATGGTTTTTATAATCAAGTTCATGCTCAATGCTAACCTGTTGGTGTCCTGTACAGGATTTACGTGAATGGTCTGGATTTGGTTCATGGAATTTTTTTGAGAACAGACACAGGAAGCTTGTGCTGCGTCTAACTGCGTTGTCTGACGATAACAGCATGTCAGGTCTTTCCTTTCTGGTGCTACAAAAATATTAGCATTGGCCCAAATGTAAATGTCACTCTTTCAGAGAGTCAAACAGTTTTATTAGGGAGTGTGAAAACATTAATCATGTGACTGGAAAAGCTAATTATTGCTCATTTGTTTTCATAATCACTTTTTGACATTTGAGGAAACTGCAACATTTTTTGCTAATTGTGGTGTTTAATCAGTTAGGCCCTTAAAACCTCAACCGATTGTATCTTAATATAACAGTGTACTTACAGACAGTACTTGAAGGTTATTTCCCTGTATGGTCTTGAGGAGGTTGGTCACTCCACCCTCCAGCCCTCCATTAATAAAGATGCCATTGCTGAAGTGATACAGCAGGATTGCTCTGAGAACGTTGATGTCACCTGGATGACAAACAGCCACAGTGTGAATGGTCAATAGACTATGCAAAAGCTGATCACATCACAGAGTTTACAATATGTTGAAAATGATATTAATATTGATTAAAAAGGTTTACTTTTTAAAAGAGCAATGTCTTCTTTTGTCAGAGAGCCAAAGGCAGCATCTACGGGAGCAAACAGTGTGTAGGATCCATCCTGCTTGAGCAGATCTGTCAGTCCAGCACTCTCCATCAGAGACAGGAAAATTCTGGAAAAATTCAGACAATTGATGGATTATAAACTTTGTTTAAATACAATACTATATACAGTGCCCAGCATAAATGAGTCAGATCTCACTTTTCATTTATTATATTTTCTAAAGGATGCTATACAATAATACATATGTGTATATACATTAATCGGTACCAAAGCCAAATCTGGAATTATTATAACAAAATAACTGAAGATCATAGTACAAACATTTGTACACCCAAATTAACATGATAATATGAAGAAAAAATATAAATAAAGAGGATAAATAAGGCTTATTATTCATTATTATTAATAATAAAGTAGATAAATAAATAAAAAAAACTAAAGAATATTTTTTTTGTTTGACATATTCAAACATAATCTTAATATTTTCTGAGAATAACAAACTTTTACATATACAATCATTAGTAAAATTACATGTAGGGCATATTATGTATTTTTTCTATTTATTTTTGCATATTGTATGTTAACTTAACAGGGAACTATTAAGTAAGTTGATAAATATATATACAAAACAAAAAGTAATATGTTTTCTTTTTAAATGAACATTTAAATTAACATTCATATATTACTTTCAAAAACATTTTATACTATTACATGATAAAATGAAACATTGAGAAAAAAAATCACTGTATGTTGCATTAAATTACAGCTTACAGGTTTACTGCACTGATTTACATTCTAGTTGCAATTATGAGCATTTCTATTTTAAGGTTATAAAATCAGTTAATATTTTGCATTCATTTCAAACCATGAACATTCTACATATATACTGTATACCTCAAATGCAATTACACCTTGTATTCATATTTTGTTTTTTAGCTTTCTCTTTTCACTAATTTTCCAGTGTTTTTATAAAAGAATTCAAATTTTAAGAAAGGAAAATAATATATACCATTATAAAATGTTTACATTTTATTTGAATTTTTTTTATTTTCCAAGCAACAAATTTCAGAAATTGATTTTATTAGGGTTGATTGCAGTTAACTACTGTATAACAACATATAGCATCATTATCATTAAACTTTAACTTTAAGCTTCTTCTTACTTGAAACGTCCATCTTTCAGGAGCAGCTCATAGATGGTGGTTTCAGGCATCTGGATCAGCGAACTCATGAGATGAAGAGCTCCATTACTGCCTTCTCTACTGCCACGAACCATACAGGCATTCTCAATACACACAGCCTAAAACACGAAGTGGAGAATGAAATTACCCTTGTGTTTTGGACACTTTACAGAGTATTGAGAAATAATATAGTCAGACCAGAATACATTTCAGGTCTACAAAATCACCTGAAGAAAAAAAACAAGAGTATAAAACTTAACTGCCAAAGAGTAGAGCCATAAAGTGTTTTAAAACTGGTTGTTTTCACAGTAATTGTTTGCAGGTTCTTAATCTTCCTCTTCCTCTATTTCTATTGGATGGTTTGTCTCTCACCGTGCGATATATGAAGACTCTGAGCATTTTTCCTCCGAGCGTCTCAAGCAGCTGGCCGTTGTAGAGGTCTCTCAGAGAGACCTTGAGTTTCACAATGTGGTTTTCCAGAATAATCTTCAGGAGACGCTGATCCATGGACATGACCTCATCTGAGTGACAGGTGATGAGGAGATATTGAAAGTTGTTAAGGCGGTTTAAGTAGGAATGTCTGGCTTTCAGAAGTAATAGACTGAAGATGAAACAATATTCTACACTTTTTCACTTTGTGTTAAGTTAAAATGTCATGCTAAAATGTCAATAATGATAATGAAAAATATATTAAACATAACCCTGGACCACAAACCCAGTAATAAGGCTAAAGTGTTTATAAATTGAGATTTTTACATCATCTGAAAGTATAATAAGTACGTTTTCATTTAAAGTAATCTTCAGAGGAGGACAATATTTGTCCGAGACACAACTATTTGAAATCTGAGGATGCAAAAAATTGAAAAATTGAGATCATTGCCAGCGGTTCATTCCGCTGTGGTGGCCCCCGATGAATAAAGGGACTAAGCCGAAAAGAAAATGAATGAACAAATGAGATCATTGCCTTTAGAAAATTGACAAATTAAGTTTTTAGCAATAAAAATGATAGAAAATAAAAAGTTTATATTTACATGAACATGATCTTTATTTATTATGCTGATGATTTTTGCCATAAAAGAAAAATCAATCATTTGACATTTTTTAAATATTTGGGTATTTGTCAAAAATATTCTTGTGCAACCTAATATACTGTAAGAGATTTTGGGTCCAGAGTCATACATATGTAGCAATCAGAGGTGTGAACATAAGAAACGCATTGAAGATAAAAAGCATTATTCTATATTATGTCTTTTATTTTTTGTTAAGTTGAAGTCTCTTGCTAAAATGTCAAAGACATAAACAAACAGACAAAATAGTCTGAAAACTTAATTATTTGCTTTGACATTTAAAAGGTTAGATTAGTCTCGGATTTGTCATCCTGTGATTATAGTCTAACAAACTGTCTAAAGGGCACCCTCAAAATATAGAGTAACCAAGTCCTGCTAAGAATTCACTGTTATATCTCGACAGAAATGTCCTGTATTTTGCTCATAGAGTCATGAGGTCTCACCAGAGAAGGCTCCGTTTAATGGCGCAAGTACAGTGTATTCAGTCTCAGGCTGCAGGGCGGCAGAAAGACCGAGTTCAGACACCATGTCAGTGAAGACACTCTGAGATTTGCCCACAAGCTCCATCACCTGCTTGGCTGTCATAAATACACAAAAATACACATTAACCTTAGATTGAGATTTACAGGATATAACAGTAATATTAAACTTGCACACATAAATGAAAATATCATTTTTTTGATGAGCTACTCCTGACATATACTCAGGGAAATAGCAAAGAACCACTGACCTAAAAGTACATCAATAGCAAGCGATAACTGGACTGATTTCTACATCATCATATTGTGGAAGTGGAAGTCCATCACTGAGAATTTGCTATCACCTTTTTCGTCAATAGTGGATGTAAAAGAAGCAGCAAACCCCTTGGGAATTGATTTGTGTAACAGTTTTGTGGAACGGCATGAAGCTGATTGATTTTCTCTATTTAGAAAGCCCCCGTGTTCAGATCAAGATGTGCCTTTCTACACAACTGATTTTGACTTAATGCATTAAATTATATGTGCATATAAACAAATTCTTTGCATTACTTTACTTGATTTTCTCCATTTAGAAAGCCTCCATGTTCAGATCAGCATACACCTTTGACCTTTATTATTTATATTCTGGCTTTATCGTGGACTATGTTGTAAATAAATTACAAATAAATAAAAATCTATTCTTTAAATCTCCCCTTTTCCTGCCTCTCAGTCACATTCCACACTGATAGGCCAGTTAGAGAAAGGCCTGTTCCTATTTCAAAATGAGAATCACCATCAGTATTCATGACATTGACACTGCTCTGCATATGACCTTTCTAACTAAACTTTTGCAAAAGTTAAATCAATATATAGTTAAATCAGTATATAGAGTGGGCAGGGTGATTTTCAAATTGTTTTGTAACAAGTTGTGTATTTCAAATATTTGCAGGCAAAAAGTACTTAATATAGTTCTTTCTGCATTCTGACCTTAATTCAGTGACATAAAAATATTTCGGTCACACTTTACAATAAGGTTTCATTAGTTAATGTATTTACTAACATGAACTAAGTATAAATAATACTTGCACAGCATTAACATAGTTTACCATAGTTCAACATTTACTAATGTATTATTAATATCCAAGTTAATGCTTATTAACATTATTTATGTTAAGTAATGTTAACAAGCATGAACAAATACTTTAATATCTGTATTGTTCATGGTTTGTTTATGTTAGCTAATGCAATAATGAACATTAACTGATACAACCTTATTTTAAAGTGTTACCCTTTATTTAAAGGTGCAAATTCATTTAACTAGTGAGTAATTTCAAGTAATTACATGTACATACTATATGGTGAGGTTTAGCATGCAGGTTAGGTTTAGGGTTAGTTGAATGTACAGTAGCTATGCATAATTGTAATTACTATAGTAGGTGGATAGAACATGTGTATCAAGGTTCCCTTGAAATAAATGGTTACCAATAATTAAATTAATAACCTTGCTTATGTCTTATATATTTTTGAAGCACAGTATGTGCTGAATGTATTGTCATCAGATTTTAGAGATAAACACTGTATATCTACTCTATAAAACATTTAAAAGTTCAAAGCATGTCAGTTCTCAGTTCTCAAAACAACCAAAACTACCTTTGTGTTCTTGTCTTGCAATTAATATAATTATTGTGTAATCATCTAATCACTCAATTTGGATCTGTCAATGTCTAAACATATAGCGCTTTAATTATTCTACAATGGTCATGTCTTAGAATGGTCATAGCTTGCACAACATTTCCAGTTGTAATTTACAAGTTGTACATTCTTGTAATTACGGTAATTATGATTTGCTGTGAAAGCATCTTTAGTCCAGTTAGTCAATTACATTATCTGAGATTATTTATGGAGCATCAAGAAATGTGGTTCCACCATACTTGCATACTTATCATGTGCACCTCAAAAAGATCATAACTTTTAATGTGCATTTAAAACTAAATGCAAAACATGGAACAGCTACTAAAATCAATAAAGACAATGTTAAAAAAATTAAAAACTTGAAATTACCTTGAAGCTTTATATTATCTGATCAATCAAAATGTGTACAAAAAAGACATTGTTGGTTAGCGTCACACACAAAGCCTTACCTGAGTCAGGCATGAGCACCTGGTCGATCAGATGAATGACGCCATTGCTGGTGACAATGTCTTTCTTGAGCACCATCTTGATTCCATTGACCGTAAGGCTCTCACCATCACATCCGATCTCAATGTTACTGCCCTCAAGAGTCCCATAGACGGAGCCCGCCATAATGGCCTCAGAGCACTGGACTGAGTTCAGGAGGTGGTACTTTAAAAGAGCTTGCAAAAACAACCAGAACAAGAGAAATTAAGAAAGGTTAAGTGACAAATTGAAGAATAAACTTTGCAGTGACCTAAACTGCTAAAATGGCTTTATCGTCATACTCAGGCATCAGGCTATATTCCTCAAGAGACAATTAAAATCACAGAAGCTGCATGTTGTGCAGTAGGACATCCGCCCAGTTCTTCCTGTGCGGGGGAAACTGGTGGAGAATTGAGACTCTTACATCAACTGTGATATCACTTTCCCAGCAGCATATGCTGGTAGTTTCCTGCATCTGTTTAAGCAGTATAGTCAATTCAATTCATGTTTATATCTAAAACGCGTTTTACAATGGAGATTGTGTCAAAGCAGCTTAACATAGATGAAGAAAAGAGAGTAAAAGCCATAATATTTCAAATTGTTAAACAATCAATTCAGGCAGACAGGAGAGTAGTATAAAATGCTGGTGTAGTTTACAGTTAAAACACCTTCAGATCAGTTTAGTATGAACGACATTGTCAAAGTTCAATTAATGTTCAGTTCAAATGGTTTTTTTTGGGATCGGTTGCTCTGTTGATGGATTGCTACTGTCTGGCTGTGCGTAGCTCTAGCTTAGCTTGTCTTACTCTGCCTAAAATTCTAATTTTAATTAGTAATCACAGTCAAAGACTATCATGAGTTAACAGTAAGTGCAACTTTAAATTTGTTTGACAAACCAAAATCCAAATCAAAACCATGTTTCTAAGACACTATTTATAACAGCCTTCTCTGACTCTACAGTTTGCAACATGGGCTACTGGATCAATGTACAAATAGTATCCAGGAGACAGCCTCACTTCCAAGAGATGACTGAGATCGTTTTTACACTTAGTCCCATTGTCCGGTCAGAACATTATACTGGGCCCTCTCCCACTTCACCCGCTTGACTGTATTCGCACATTGGCTTTTGGTTCCAAACCACAATGCATTTGCTTCATAACTTCGGCATCTGATTACCCTTGTTAGGCAACAAAAATCCAGATAATGGACAGATGCCTGCTCACCTCACTTTTGAATTTTTCTACTTTTTTTATTTCCACATTGCCAATACAGGAAGTATATGCATCTTTCTGCAGATTTAACGCAAGACATGGGAGCAAAAACGAGATTTTCTTTGCTTACAGTAAACACAAATCAAATACAGTTTGATCAATCAATAGCAGCCTACTTCCATGATTTAGCACAAAATGCATTCAGAATAGAAGTAAACTACTGGTGTTCACATGATTCATACCACAGACCATTCTTTATAGTTGGACTTGAATACAGTTAGCAGGTGTGTGCTGGAACCAGGGGTCGAAACTGTATGGCCCAATCCCAATTCTACCCCTTAGCCCTTCCCTTTACCTCTACCCCTCGTTTTGCTCCTGTACAGCAGTCCCGCAACATTCTGTCACTCGATGACACCCAAATACCCTGTCAGAAATGGTCTGGGAATTACAAAAATAGAATTGGTAATGGGCCTATATAAAACCTGGACATTAAAGAAAATTTAAAAGCAAAATTTCAGTGGAATGAACTGCCAATTTATCCAGCATGTTTTACACAGCGGATGCCCTTCCAGCTGCAACCCAGTGCTGAGCAAAATTTAAGTATTTAATTAATTAATACATTGTCAAAGGTTTGAAAGTAAATGTTATTTGGCACTTGAAATGGCACATATTTTTTATTAAGTACTTCCTGATTGTAAGCTTTTTAATATAAAATGTAATGTAATGCTAATGTAGCCATGAACTAGATATGTGACTTTACTGCCATTTACAGATACTGTCATATGGCACTGATAAATAGTAAATCTTATGTCCATATTTCAGCTCATATTTCCAAATATGTGCTGGAACAACATAACACTTTTTAGAGGGTAATTTGGACACTTCTCACATACCTTTTTTGCTTAATTTATTAGGTAACTATGCTATGTCAGATGCAGAACATATGTCAAATAGTTTGTGATCTTGTGGGCATCATATATACATGAAAGCTAAGTCCACAAGACTGAAGGACCACATCAAGTGAACACTTTGGACAAGGCCAAGGATCCTTTAAGAGCCAGAAATGATGTAATACTGACATTATACTATTCCTCTGTGTGGTCTCTTCATGCTAGACTAAAATGAGGCATGCTAAAATATAAATTTAAGCAGAAAAATACACAAGAAAATGAGTTTTATGTGCTTTTTACTTCTAATCCAAAGCCCTGATGCCCGATCTGTTCTATTGAATTGCATTTTTTTTCTCACAGTATTCATACAAGTGGGTTGCTAAGATAAATAGCTGCATGTTTACATGAAAGCTAGACTTTGCTTTGAATTAACATCTCTATGTATATAACCATTTTCCTATAATGCTAATCTCAGTCATCTAAAAGGTCACGCAGATTAGATTAGACTAGTAGACCCTCTTCTTAGTCAATATTTGCTTCTTTTGTCTGTGTCATGGGGAAAACAGACATACTTTTGTCTGTTACAACACCCACAATTGTCTGACCACAAGATACCTAATCTTTTTCACCAGAATTAGATGAAGTATTATTCAACATCTAAGCATTTCCCACCAGAAACTCTTAGAGGGTTTAACCAAACTTGATTTTGGATCCCTGTGTGGCTGCGGTCAGATCTGCTATTTGCCCACCGTCTGAGAATGTGCCACTGCTGGGATCAGACAGTATTTCAGCTGGGCTTTCGAATCTGTTGAGGTGATTTTCTTCTGTATGTTTTCTGTGCACATTCACTACACTAGAGTTTGGATTCTTTATGTTTTTTCAAAAACACTGCCAAACACTGAACATACACTCTGAAACTTTACATTTAAAATAACGGTTTCTATCTCAACAATGAAACAGATGCATTTTTCAAGACTCTTATGAATTATGTCAAATCAACATGTATTTTATTTATTCTTCGTAATACACATATTTAGTTAAATTTTGATCAACTGAATGCATTCTTGCTGAATAAATAACTAAGGCCTACCTTTTATATGAAAGTAGTAGTAACCTAATTAGTGTAGTTTGATTGTTCATGCTGACAAAATGTTTTTCTGACAAAAATCCAATAAAACAAATTAAAGTTGAAAAACTGTGACAACTATTTTGGGGGCCCAATAAAAAGGTTCAATAAAGAACAATACTTTTTAAGGTGTATACTGTTTAAATAATATTAAAGGCATTATATAGACCCTTTGTTAATAAAATGGTAACACTTTAGTTTAGGTCACAATTCA
>CAIGQQ010030612.1:338322-375973 GCA_903798035.1 Danio albolineatus | reverse complement strand
ACACACACACACACACACACACACACACACACACACACACACACACAAAAACTGAATTAAATCTTAAATAAACAGTAATACAAATAAGTACACAGATAGAGAGACATGACCACACCCATCCAAACTGTCCCACACAAACTGTAGAATACATTGGTCCCAAAAATATTCCTAATACATCAAAAGGTGAGTATTCTACAACTTATTTGATATTAATAACGATGCAAATATGAATTAACTATGTACAATACAATTAATCAGCTATGGAATTTTGATGATTTTGTTATTTTTTTAATGAAGTCTCTTATGTTTACTAAAGTTGTATTCCTTTTTTTTTTAAGGTATAAGTAGTCATATTAAATTTAATTTGTACAATTTAAAAAACATTTTTATTTATTTTAATGTAAAATGTATCATTTAAAAGCTGGGTGTGAATTAGATCTTACAAAATGATAAAAGAAAAAAAATGTATACATAAACCCTAATTAATCAAAGGAATTAAATCCTGGTTTGCGTATAAAATATTAGTAGCCTAAGCCTTCTCCAACATTAATAATAAGTACCGTTATAACAATAATACAAATTTAATACTATAATATAATAAGAAGAACTGAGCACCAAATCATCACATTAAAATGATCACAGAATTCACTGATTTGTTACTAAACTTTCAGCTTTGCCATTAAATAATAAGAAAAAGTTTTAAAACACATCAAAATACAAATTATTTTAGGGTGTATTTAGAAAAGAGACAATAACAGACACAACAATCTCTGTTCAAACACCTATATGAAAATGACAAAATAAATCAAATATAAAAATAAATCAAATATCAAATAAACGCATCCCTGATGAATATAAGATTCTTATGAATAAAAGATTGTTTCCATTAACAAGCACAAACACAAACAATGATGCCTGTTTTATATCAACAACGATACATGGAGATATAAAAGATCAAAAAGGCTATAATGATAGAAAAACACTATACAGACACAGATATTTCCTAAAGCCAAAGCTTGTTCTCTGTTCTTTCACACACTGCAGTTCTCTGCCAATGGAAAGGCTGAGTTGAGCCTGCCAACTATTGGTCACCGGTCCCTAAAGCCCTCCATCACAGCCTCACAGAGCCCAGAAACATGATTACATCATCCTCACAGTAAATTAGTGTGCCATTGGGGGAGAAAACAGAAAGAGAGGGAAGCCACCGGAGTAACAATAAACATGTCAAGTCATAGTCAGAGCACATGAACTGCCATAAACAAGTACAGCACAGTTAGATGCACTAGGATGACAACTGCTGTGAGCTCAAGGAAAGACTCCAAAGTTTGATATGTTTTTATGTCATAAATCATCTTGCTCTGGGGAGTTTGTATGCTTGTTTTGGCCTGTTTTGAATTACTACTAATACACAATGTAAAACAAACCTGATACGTATTAAGGCAAGACACTGTAAGTGAATAGGGCTTGTTATCACTGTATAATTCCACAGTTGATTGATTACATTAAAAATTGCAAATTTGTTTTTCATTACAATTTTTGTACAATGTTATGCTTAAATATGCAAAAGAGGCATTTGTTCCTTAAATATGCAATAATTTGCATATTTTTATGTAAATAAACCAAATAAGCCAGTTTTGTTTTATTCACTCATTCATTTTCTTTTGCTTTTATTAATCTGTGGTCGCCACAGCGGAATGAACCACCGACTTATCAAGCATATGTTTACGCAGCGGATGCCCTTCCAGCTGCAACCCATCACTGGAAAACACCCATACACTCTCATTCACACACATAAACTACAGACATTTAGCTTACCCAATTAACCTATAGCACGTCTTTGGACTTGTGGGGGAAACCGGGGCACCCGGAGGAAACCCATGCAAACATGGCGAGAACATGCAAACATTACACAAACATGCCAACAGACCCAGCCGAGGCTCGAACCAGCGACCTTCTTGCTGTGAAATGATCGTGCTACCCACTGCGTCACCATTTATTTATTTACTTATTCATTTATTTATTTATTTATTTATTTTTGAATAAATCCTTTTTACTTCATTTTAGTTATTTACCATATTTATTTTTTCTCCATTTTTGTAATGAGGTGATAGTTTTGCAACGTATTTATGCAATAGTTCTAGTGTAATAGTTGTGTATTTTGTGTGGTAGTATTGTGTAGGGTTGTACAGTGTGTTATGTGACTGTGTGTATTGTGTTATAATGAAATTCTATTAAAACTATTTGAATACAGGAGATTCAGGGAATTTGTTTTAGCGCTTCACAATTCGGAAAACATTGTATAATAAGTTTACAATTTTTTTTTAGAAATAAATTGTTGTATATGATCAGGTGAACATTTCCTTCAGTGAAAGCCTTCTATTTGCATTTTGATCTATTATTTTTATATATTATATGAATAAAAAATGTTAGTGCTACAAGTGAAGATTTTTGGCTCAGTGCAGGAAGAAACATTCATTTTGAGAAAACAGACTTTAAACATACGTATTGTAACTAAATCTACAGACAAATTAACAAAATGTGACAAATGATTTTGGATGGTTTCTTTACATCAGACTGAAACTTGAAACTTGGCTCTAGAAAAGCCAAAAAGCTCAAACTCTCAAAATTAAAGGGTGCATGAATAGAATATATTCTTTGCTTATAGTGTCTAGTGTAGATTTCTAATAATTATGCTTCATTGACTTTCCATACACATCCCAAGGCATCAAACGAGTCTAATCAAGCTGCTCCATAATCACAGTGACCCGTGGTGACTGACGCTGACCCCTGACCTCTAATCAGATCACAGGCAGAAATCAGGCTAAATCAGAGAGGGTGAGAGTGAAAGCAATGGAGGACTCACGCTTTTTTGCCGCAGATGGATTTCTTGTACCAGTTCCTACATGTGCTGAAGTACTTCTTCTTGGTCCCCATGACCTGCTGTAAAGCGCACACGTTGGGCCTGAAAACAGGGAACATGTGCATAACTGCATACATAACAGACTTAGAGGTCATGCAGTTCAATTGGGCAGGTGATTATTTTGAAGACCTGACAAATTGCAGCTGACTGAACAAAGTGAAAATTGCTTTTTTAACTGCTTGTGTTTTAGAAACAAAGGACTAAATGAAATAAAATTTTAAAAATGACACAAATTTTACCTGATATAGAATATATTATTTTAAAATCATATATTTAGAATACTCATAAAATAGATGAATATAATATTTCAGCTATCAATTATGTACATGAAAAGGCAGTGTTATTATTTTTATTATTTATACAATAAAATAAAATATATTTACTATTTATATAAGGACTTTAAATCAGTTTTATATTCTTTAATTTGAAATAAAGTTTAGTTACATTTTTAAACTAAATGAAAATGAGAAAACTCATGACAAGCATGCAAAAATTCAACTGAATTGAACTAGCAAAAAATATAAATAAATAAATAAATGTATCATTATTTTTTTACTTTTCTCTTTACAAATTAAAGGATTGATTAAAAATAACTAAAATAATATGCACTGAAAGTCTAAGACACTTAATAAAAATGTTTTAACACAATTTAGCAAAATTAATAATTAATTAATTTTGTATTTGAGCATTTTGTTAAAAGTTTGGATTCGATTTTTATACTTAACTTTCACTTTAATTTCAAAATGGTGGTAAGATTATTGTGTATTTTTCTAATTATATAAAACAATTATGAGTAATTATAGTTAACAATAAACAATGTTTATTATTTTTAAAAATACAATCATTTTAATGAAGACATGATAGAATCACACTGTATTAAAAAAATTATCTTAGTCAAAACGCTTAATGCAGTTATCAAAATTCAGTAAATGAATTTTTTTGGGGATTCACAGTATATCTCCAAAATGTTTTGACAATGTATTTGAGACAAAATAGCACAAAAGCATTTACATTTATGTAGCATATCAAAAACTTAAAAAAAGTGAATAACACATTGAATCTAAGATTCTCAAAATTACATTTATTGTCAAAATTAACCTCCTTGTTCCCAGACAGCAAACATAAACTTTTAAAACAATCATCCCTTACCCTTCATTTTTCGCCCTGATGCGACTGTGTGACACTATCTTGTCATAAGCTGAAGAATCCACCTGGTCCAGGGAGGAGAGCACCAGGATGGTGAAGGTGGCTGTAAACAGCAGGATCATCCTGGAGAATGCCCTGCAGATCAAACTCCCTCAAAAAAAAAAAACAGAAAGAATGGGAGAAAGCAGAAGAGAAACGGTCTTTATAGCAAGCCCTCCCCTTCTATCTCAAACACACACAATGACAAAGATTAATAGAATCAACCTGCTTCTTATGGATCCGCCCCCTCCGTGAGAACCAGGAGAGCCTAAGAAGGACCATCTACATTTATATATAAAGACAGAAAGAAAAAAGCCAGACGGTGTGAAAAAGAAAGCATCTGCAAATGTTTAGGTGCATGACATAAAACATCAAAATGTCATACCGGATGTTTAAATGCAAATATTCTGTGAAAATTAGAGCTTTTTATAACACTAGAGTGGAATATAAGGCTTGTGTTTTCAATTATGCAAATGTTTCGAAGTCAGAAAGCAAAAATGTGTACTGAATCATGCTCTATATTTACTGTAATGCTTTACATTACATTATACCGTAATCATGTTTATATAGATACTGTACATATTGTAGCACGCATACACTCACAAATAATATATGTGATTCCCTAATGCAAACTAACCACACAAATTACTATCATAGTAAAGTTTATGCATTATTGATGCAGTATTACTTTTTTTGGCTCGGATGAGCTGTGTTCTCATATACTTACTATAATGCTTTATATTACAGTAGTCATGTGCACTTAATGCAGTAAATATTTTTTATACAGATCTTACTCTAGCACAAACATACTGTACATGTATACATATATACAGTATGTGTATCCATTCCAAAAAATAATAGAAAAGTAAGTCAAGTAAGCATGTTTTTTTTTACTGATTACTACTTGTATTGCTCCAGTTTTATAAAATAAATAAATGCATAAATGATCCAAAAAAAATATTCATTAATAACTTAACCTGCTAAGATGTTCTGATGGTTTGTTTTCTGAAAATGGATGATCGTATCTAGGTGATAATCATACTTTAATTTTTCAATCCCCTGGCTGTTTCTTCTTCGTCCTCTGGCTTGGGCTGCTGTCCATGTCTGAAACTTGATGGTTTTAAGCTGGAGCTCATGGTTCAGGCCTCAGGTGCTCCTTTGGACAAGTCAAAGCCAGGTGGAAACGTTTTAAAAGCTCCCAAGAATCTCATCTGCATTTATCTCATGCTGTCTGGCATGGAAAGGTGAATGGAGGAAAAAGTTAACAGAGAATGGGAATAATAGGGGGAAGGGATTTGAACTAATGTCAGAAAACGAGATTTAGGAGTCATGGTCATTATTTATGTCTGGTTTTAACCCTGTGTGTGCATCTACCTCTAGTGGTGGAGTTTTAGCGGTACACAAATTACAACAATCAACTGCTTTTGCTGCAAATTTGCGTCTTTATGAAATAATGAGAGGCTTGGAAAAGGTTTTGCTCGATTATAATAAAAAGATACTTAATTACTGTGTCAATTTGTGGACTAAAATAACGTGTTATGAGGTAAATTGTAACGTTACACGATAAA
Organism: Danio albolineatus; assembly: GCA_903798035.1. Taxonomy (NCBI): domain Eukaryota; kingdom Metazoa; phylum Chordata; class Actinopteri; order Cypriniformes; family Danionidae; genus Danio; species Danio albolineatus. Next base: position 370,300 of record CAIGQQ010030612.1, on the reverse strand, counting down.
GCCTATTAAAACGGAAGTGCTTCATACAGCCGCCACCAACACCGTTTAATGTGATTCGTACAGACAACACCAGAACAATTGAATAATATACCGTTTTCCAGTTCTAGAGGACATAATGAAATTACCGTTTCCAGTTCCAGTGTTCCAGACGAGACTAAAGCAGGATAAATTTGTAAGAAATATCACTGAGCAAAATACACACTGTGGTGGATATGGTTTGTGTAGCTTGAATCATGCTTCAAGAATCGCTTCAGTGTGATTCAATAGTCCAAGTCCAACTGACTGTGGCGTTCGGTCCCGCGGCCCAAGTATGGATTGGAAAGCCAAATTGCAAACGTCATCACGAATCTCGTCGAGTCACGCTAAAGGACTTTGAGGTTTGATGTTTACATTTTTTTCAGTTTGTTCCGCTGGTTTGCTACATTTCTCGAATCGTCATTAAAAATGTGCAAACCAGCAGGTGCATTTCTCAGAACTATTCGTACAGCACATCAATGGATTAAAGTTACACGCAAAAGTCTGTAACTTTTTAAAAATCCATTGTTTATCTCTCAAAATAAAAAGTATTTGTTAATGAATATACAGTGCCACTACACTGATTCATCCTTGTCGAAGTAAAACTGTTTCTCTCTTCAGATTGGAATCTCACTTATGATACAAGTCAGGTCCACTTGAAAGTACACTTACTGTTGAATGGAGCGCATCTCGACTCTCATAAGGACCATCTTGAGGTACTGTCATTTCCCACTATTTTCTGAGGTATTAACTCACAGAGCAAAGGATTTTCTTAAAAAGACTTGTTTTGTTATCTACACGACTTTTTACCACGTTATTTATATATAATATATAGGTCAGAAGATATAGAACTGGGGTAAATGAAAAACAAAAAGAACAGCACTGAGAAAGGAAAAAAACATATAGAAAACTGCTTAATTTATCTTTTGAATGTTGTTGGTTTTTAAGCATATATCATATATAAAATTAATTCAGTGTTCCAGTTTTTAACATTTTGTTAGAGTATAACATGTTTTATTTATTTTTATTTTTTTAAATTCTATTTCAAGTACATTTTACTCTCTTTGCCGGTACAGTAGTTTTAGTCATGGTTTAAAGTGCATGCATTACTTAAAAATATTTAAGTACATAGATATACAGTATTGCTTCAATATAATAACAAACCTTCTACACAACAGAGATAATAAAACAGTGACAACCAAAAGTTGTGAAAAATGCATGATGGGACACAAGTATGAGAAAGTTCAGTAGGTTTTATTTTATTTCTTTGATATTTCTCCACATAATCATTGTAAACATAACAAACAGTAAATATACTTGCAAGTTCAAGCTTTAATATTTACAAGTTTGAATTGAGTAATAATATAGTTTTTTTTTTTTCATTTTTATAGAAATTCATTTAATAAATTATTTTTTTCTGTAGTATTTACTTCACCACAAAATATGTTTATCAATATCAACAATTTAAATGAGGCTTTTTCAATTATACATGGTTGCTCAAGTCCAGCACCTCCCCTCTCTGTAATATTATACACACATATTACACATACATATTATATATACACATATTATATATACACAGTTACTGTAAAACTAGGGCAACAACTGTTTCACTCAGACAGCATCATAACTGAAAATAAACTTTATAACCACCTGGAACATACTACAGTACAAGATAAAATAGTGTTCATAAAAGTGCAAAAGTGTCTACTGTCTTAAATTTTAACAAGATGTAAAGCTAATGCTGTGGTATATTAAACTAAATTTAAATGTAATTTACTTGTAAACACCAGCGTCTTTTTGTCTGCTATTTTGGTTAAAACTAATTTGAAGCATCATTAAGTGGTTTAATGATGATACTGATGTTTTATGGATTGATGTAGTGAAATACAATACGTCTCTAAATCATCTACAGTTTACCGCTGGTTCACAGAGTTTTACTGCTGATCCGAAATAAACCCTAAAGCCAGGATAGATAGGTTGTGTGAACGTAGTGGGGAATATGTAGATGAGTCTCATTTTGTCAGAGATGCTGAAGAAGGACACAATTCCAGCGCTGTAATCCACATACACTCCTAATCTAGAGGACTTTATTTTTGAAGTGTTGACGCTGATTTTTGTCTTTTTGTTTTTGTCCCATAATGCGTATTTAGTAGGAGAGCAGTACAAATTCATAGATTGATCACTGCAACCAAATTTGCAGTCATCACCCCTTCCCTTCCTGCCAATAGAGTTATAGGACAGCGATAAACCAACGCCAGCACTCCCACTCCACTCGACCTCCCAATATGCACGTCCACACACACTCTCTTTACACAAGACCTGAGGCCAGCAATCAAATCTCTCTGGATGATCAGGATATTGCTGGACTGTGCCATTGTTAGTAGCCACTCTGTTCCCTCCAGACAGCTGGATTATTCCATTCACAGTATTTGAGTCCATTGAGAGTTGGTGTGAGTCTGAGGAAGACAAAACACTGCTTTGAATGGATTATTGCGTTATATGCTTGAAAATACTTTTTTCAAATTAATATGACTTGGCTCAGGACTATGGAACGTGACTTGGTGTGGGACTGTGGGACGTAAATGGGGCCAAAAATGTTTAAACAATATGTTTGACATTTTCGTCAACACACATTTACATTTTGACCACATATAGATGGATGCTTCAGATGCAATCTATGCTATCTGAAATTTTCTTCTAAAATTAGCATTTTGTTCAGATTCCTGTGTGCAGGTGCAGGATTTCAACACAACATAAGAAAAAACGAAAAAAAAATTACATTGCATCTGCTGGCATATACTGTATACGTGATGGTATACTGGCATATAAAGCTCTGAATATGTGTTTAGTTATCTAAAGAGCAGAGTATGGAATTCATTAAGTGCCAAAAGTCTTAAAAAATGTGAAATACTTTTGCAAAGGATGAGGTTTCTGAAGTAAGAGTTGAGCCTCTTATACAGTTTCTAATCAGGACCATGAGCACCATTACACAGCAAAATGGTTAGACTGTAAATGTGTATGGGGGACATACATTGCAGGATCTCATTCCGGTTCCTGGGCCCATCAGTTGGACTTTTGTAGAGCTTTACTAAAGAGAGGGACACTTATATGTAAAAACTTTATTCTTCACAAACTTTTAACTTTGATGCTTCGTTCCAGAATAAATACTACTTACCTGAGCCGGATACAACTGTAACCTCAGAATTAAGGAAATTATCCATTTTTTTCTTCAGTCTTTTAGAAAATGTTTTTCTAGCGGCAGAAGAACGAGCACCAAACTCAAAGCTGACAGTAGTTTCAGGAGGCGCAGTGAGAGTTGAAGAACTCTAGAAAGAAATTCAATGAACAAGATAAAAATAAGGAAAAATCATCACTCCCGTGCTAATAGTTAGAATATTTATGATTAATTATAAATTTTTTCTGTTAAATTTTGTAATTATTAAACTTAGTATTTGTGTGACTTGTTATAAAAGTCTACCAGCTGTACCACATGTCCACAATTATGTTTGTTCAGAATTTCTATTGTATTTTTTGTAAATTCTGTAGCAACATGTATTCTTAAATTAGTAAGGCAAAACCTTTGTAGTGTTCTGTCTGCAAGTACTCTAAGTTTTTAGCCATGAATGACTTGGCATGCAATTTAAAAGTGAAAGTGAAAGTACAAAAACTTAAATCCTTTATACATTTAAAGTCCAATTCATACCTGATTCGATCTGTCTGCTCCTGTTGATACATCATGGTTTCTGTGAATACCCCTTTTACACTGTCTACAAATACTCATCTGGTCAGTACGACAAAAAATCTCCAAAAGCTCATTGTGTATTGGACAGATCATGTCCCGGAGCTGATCGGTAGCATCTATCAAACAGTGTCTCTCACCTTTGAAAGCATTCTCATGTTGTTGGAAGTGAATTTGACATAGAGAGATCAGACACAACAAACAGGTCTTGATAGCTTTATATATTCTGCCAGGACAGACGTCACACTGCACATCTCCAGGTCCAGCTTCTGTTTGAGAAACATCAGTGGTCTGTGTCCTCGTCCTCGCAAATCTCTCCACCATTTCAGCAACCATCACATTCCTCCCTAAAACAGGTCTTGGATGGAAGTTCTGTCTGCACTGAGGACAGTTGTAAACTCCTCTATTAGCATTTTGATCCCAGTGGCGTCTAATACAGTTGATACAGTAGTTGTGTCCACAAGGGATGGTCACCGGATCATTCAGTAGATCTAGACAGATTGAACAGCTCAACTCTTCATAGCTCACATAAAGCCTACCCTCAGCCATCACTAGTTTTGTGTTCGCATTCAAAATCTCTTTGGAGATGAAGGCAGCTTGACCGAAACTATCAATTCCAATAATTTCCTGGTACTGTGGTGCAAGTGTGTGAAACAGGTGTGCCTATAAGATGTGGTGTTTGTATTTTGTTGCACATTAACTAAGTCTAATCAAAAGTTCACTAGGGTCAATGAAAGTTTTGCCCTAACTTTAAATTTCTGACCTTTCTGAGAAATTCAGTTATAATATAGGTAATATGCCCTGCAAATGAGGCTGGATGAACAAAGGTCTTACTTTATACAGAGTAATTAAGATTATGTTTTATGAGCTGTTTATTACACGCACGCTGAATCTATAAATGAAAGCAGCTTTACCAGAATTGTAATTCACAATGTACACACCCACACACACAAACAAGATAAACACAGGGTTTTTTTTGTGCTGTAGCATATGCAAAAAAATGAATTAATAAATAAAAAGGGGACAAAGATGCCTTTTTTCTATAAGGTGACAGGCTCTTCATGAAATGTCTGTAACATAATTTTGTTTAAAATGGCAGATTGTCTCTTTAAATGTTGACCCCACACACGTTACATAGATATTTCAATATATTCCAGTCTGATAACACCCTTCGCCACTCCCAACACAAATCCATTTTACAAAGTACTGTCTTTGTAACAGTCCCTGTTTGTGATTCTGTGTTTTCTGTTTTCAGTATCATTCCGTCACATTAGTTGCCCTCATTATATTATTAGTCTTGTTTAGTTATTGTCTCCACCTCCTTGCCATCTTTTTTGGTTAATAGTTTCCTCCCTGTTCTGTTAATTTTCTGTGCCAGTATTTTTTACTTGCCTCCACGATGTCTGTGTGTTCGATAGTCTTTGTTTTCTGTTTATGGACTGTTTAAATGAATTAATAACTGGCTGCATTTGAATTTCACCTCATCATTCTCCAGCAACATGACAGACGTAACAGTCTTTTGGACAAAAAAGATTTCACAGACATACCATTCAGGCACTATCCACTTGCAGATGTGCAGATGGCCTTCAGATTTCTGTCTTCAGATTTCTGAAAGAGATTTGTCTCTGTAATAATAAAAATGAAATAAAATCCATCACAGACAGAACTTTTTCATTAAAGGGAAGGAGACTAAAGGCAAGGAGTCTCGTATAACTTTACACTCAACTTTAAAATATGCTGAGTTGTCGTAACCCAATGTTGGGTTATATATAGACAACGATTATAAGAGTATAGCATTCTGTGAGGAAATTAAGGTGTGTCTTAATTGTGAATCAGCCTGTCAACTCGGACAGCCTGTCAACACAGGTACAGTAAGGTCCTTGGTTCTCAAATCATTAAGACACTCTTGGTGAGAGGAAATATCCTGGTTGTACAACATCACTACTAGAACTCATAAACAATGGCAGAACTGATTTTTTTTTTAGATATTTATTTACTATTGTTATTTAATTTATATTTATAGATATTTGGTTTCACATACCTTTAACATTTCAGCCGTTTGTCGCCAGCAATAAATATTATAAACCTATTATTTAGTTTTATAAACCTATTATTAATCCAAAACCTTTTCATTCAATGTTCCACACTGGTGTAATGATCTTCCCATTTGGCTTTAGACAAAAGCGTCTGCTAAATGTAAATATATTTTAGTTATTATATTATAAAGCCAGTTATAAACCTGTCTATCTATGTTTGTTAACTCTTATTTAGGCATAAAAGCTGTTTTTGTTTAAAACCATCTTATGTTCAGTGTGTTCGTGCATCAGAACTTCAGTTCAGTAGCTCTGAATTTCACGGTGTATTGAAGTAAGTTTCAGTGATCAGTTATTCTGGTGGACTGGAAGAATTGTGTGATTGAGACAGCAAGGGACAAGGGAGGTAATTGAGACACACCATTTGTGTATGCTTGTTAAAGGTCTGTGTTTCCTGAGAAACATTGCATTTGCTTGTAAAATAATTTTGCTTGCATGTACATAGGCTTTTCCCTTCCCTTTTCCTTTTGTGACATCATTTGCATTTGTATGACTTGATCAGGCACATGCAATCTGGCAACTAAGGGCGTACTCACATTATATATAGTTGCCTTGAACTGGGCTGAAGCATGCTTGTCCCCCCTCCCGTCTCCCCCGACGGCCCGCTCTCACATTGCATTCGAGCCGGAGCACGCTTACGTCATTGATGATGCACTGTTTAGTTTAAGAAGTGCTCTCCAGCACAGTGGAGATTTCTTTAATTACATCCTTTTAGTCGTTTGGATGCAGTGACACGTAGTCAAATATTTGGCCGAACAGATCAGCCACCTTTGATGCTCATAAAGAATCATAAAGTCCTTGTGCTGCAGGAACTAGGAGGTTTGCTGAAGGTGCAGCTGTCGTGCAGTGAGGGGTTTGCGTCTTTAATAATCTACGACAGTTTACATTCATTGAACAGTTCATTCATTCATTCATTTTCTTTTCGGCTTAGTCCCATTATTTATCCGGGGTCGCCACAGCGGAATGAACCACCAACTTATACATCATATGTTTTACGCAGCGGATGCCCTTCCAGCTGCAACCCATCTCTGGGAAACATCCATTCACACTCATACACTACAGACAATTTAGCCTACCCATTTACCTATACCACATGTCTTTGGACTTGTGGGGGAAACCCATGCGATCACGGGGAGAACATGCAAACTCCACACAGAAACGGCAACTGACCCAGCCAAGGCTCGAACCAGCAACCTTCTTGCTGTGAGACAAACGTGCTACTCACTGCGCCACCGTGGCACCCCTCATTGAATAGTAGGAATGATTAATAAATCCATATGAAACAGTCCCTTAAAAGGCAAGTCTCCTCTTCAGTTTTGGACTCAGGCGCTTTGCACTTGAGCCCAAGTGAACCGTGCTCTGACACACCTCCTCCAACCGGGCCAGGGCCGGCCAACTGAACTGCACCTGTGCCCGATTCAGATCCACAACTTTTGACGTTTGATGTCATAAATTATCATATAAGTCCTTGTGCAGTCCAGGTGAAGCTAAGGTGCAGGGAGGGGTCTGTATCTTTGATAACCGATGATTCATTGAAAAGTAAGAATGATTAATAATTCCAAATGAAACGGTCACTTAAAAGTCACGTCGTGTCTTCAGTTTCACGTTTAGGCCACTTTGCTCTCACACTACAAGCCAACGGCACCTGAGCCCAACTGAACCTCTTCCAACCAGGCCAGGACCGGCCAACTGAACCGTGCCTGGGTCCAATTCGGAGCACTCACACTTGTCAAACAAACTGGGGAATGCGCCCGGCCATGATTTAGCCTATTGTGAGTACACCCTAAAACGAGACTTGTAGACTACAGGAACATTCCATGTGCATTATGAAGTGTTACTTTACAATGTGACATCGCCAACTACTGGCCTGGTATGCAGAATACAGCATTTTTACTGTATTGTGTTATTTCTGTGTGTGAACGGGGATCATTTTGAGTGTGTCCTCACTCCAGCCTGTATAATGATGATGTACTGGATCTAGTCCAATGCGAAGTGGACATTTATGCGTGAGTGGTTGCTTGAAAAGAGAATTATTTATATTAATTATTAAATTACCCATTGCGATGTGTGTTATTAACGTCTACACCTACCCCAACCCTAAATCCAACCCTAACTATATCATGGGTATTACAATATCCACTACATATTCAACCAAATCCACTAACTCATCATGCTACAGACTGCATTGAGAGACATCTTGACCATGTTGGCTGTAATTTTGAACCACACTTTCTGTCTGTACAGAAAAGTTTTCAAAAATGCTAAAGAAAATCAAATTTGGATGTAGCTAATGAGTTTTGAACGAATCAGTTAAATGAACTGCACCTAGTATATCAATATAACTCTTTAAAAGACACTAAAAAACCCTTACCACTAATACACAAACTAACAGCGTGTCTGGAATACACAAGAGTTTTCAGTATTTTGCTATTCCTCAGCCGAACTGTTGGAAATCCCTGTGAGGTCTGCTTCACAGTTCTGGATTTTAGCATTCACAAAGCAGAGCATGTCAGCGCATTGCCCCTTGCTACAGTGCAAATGACTCGCTGCTTTTTAAAACTTCATTCAAGTGCTCACGGGCTGCACACTGGACTCTCTAGGGTGCTAATTCAAATAAATTATACATGGGCCTTTGTACCCTGGTGAAGGGCAGAGAATGTGAAACGAATTAGACGGAGAAATCTGCCCACGGTTTGACAATCCCCATCCCATCTAACTGCAGTCTGAGCTCATTTAAAAGCAGATCCTCAATTTTAGCAGTATATAGTAGACAACATGTTTGCTGTTTAAAATATGCCATACTGTGGGTCAAGATACAACAGAATTGAGTAAATATTACAGCAAATCAACTTTAACTGCAATGTTTGATTTTTCTTGAGGCATATGAAACAGTTCATTATACACAGAAATTGTAATATGCAATCAATTTTCTTCATTTAGAAAGAATACTAGCGATAGGGAATCAGAAAGATGAAGGCATGATTGGTGCCCTGTCTTTGCCAGAAAATCCAAAGGAGGTCTATTGCTAATGTATTCCATACTTTAATGATTTCAGCACACATATGCTTTCTGTTAAACAGGTCACTGGAGACAGTTTATGTGCATAAACAACAGACAGTGTTATGAGAAAGTTTATATATTGTAACTGTATGTTTAAAGAACGGTATAACCCAGTTGGATAATGGCTCACCGAATATGTGTTTACATATTTATATATGGTTATTTTTTATTTTATTTTATTTTTTTGCTGAAATCACTTGAGACCTATTGGAAATATCCTTTCATATAAGAATTGATGCAAAAATAAATAAATAAATAAATAAATAAATAAATAAATAAATAAATACATTTTTTATGCATATATTGGTAAGTGAAGAAATAGAAACCACAGTCTTCTTTTTTTCTGTGGTCTTAGAACTGCATGATTAGACCCTCATATATATAGTTTAAATTGACATATTTAGCTCACTAATGTATTTTAATAGTTTTAATTGACCTTAAATTACCTTTTCAAATTACATTGTGCTAATTTCTTGTGATGGGAACTGTGAAAAAATATAAATTTTACAATTTTCAATTGCCTCTCTTTGGAAATTTTGCATAATTTTAATTAACAACTGAAGCAACATGTTCAAATAGCACAAAAGTCAGACATTTCTTTATTATAATTATACATTTGTAACATTTCACAATACGGTTTATTAGTGAATTAACAATACCTATGCAGCATTTATTCATTTGTAATGTTAATTTGTTAATAATGCTGTTAAAAATATAAAAAATTATGTATAATGACTTAAGTGAAGTTACTTTAATTCAACATGTAAATTAAGGCAGAAACTACAAGTAAAAATTGATTAAATATGTACTGCATTCAGTAAAGGTGTAGCCTTATTGATATTGTTGAGTGTAGTTTTATTAATTCAGTGCAGACTAATAAATGCATTCTTTTGGTTTTTTATGTCTTAAAAATAGTTCTTTTAAATGAGAATTGAGAAATCAAACCAGGCCAAGTAATTTCCAGATTTCTAAGCACTTGAATGGCATAGTCAGTATTAACCATGACTCATGGTCAAATTATGTATTCAATACTCTGATTACTAAAATAATTCTGGATGAGAACCAAAATCACAATAATACTGAGTCATAGTACAGCATATATTTATTTATATTTGTGCATTAATGCAAGATCGGTAACACAAGGCAGTGACCTATCATGTAAACAACGAGGATAGATGGAATATGACGTTCAGATGCATAAAAGAATGAACCATTGTTGCAATAATACTGTGTTCTCCAAATCCTTCCATTTTTTTTATGAATACAAATGAGAGGATGAAACATACATGATTACTGTAGCACGATTTTACAGTGTTGACTTTATGATATGTAGTGTTTACTTTGGACTTGATCCACGTTTATAAAAAAGACACCCTTCGACCTGCTCCTTTTCTCACACAGTTGCCTCATTGGCAATGTAAAACGCGACTAAAAAGTTTAAAAAGTTGTAAATATTTGCATAGTAACCTTTATTAAAGATATTAGGTTGCATGATGGAAATGACATCTTTTTTTATGTTGGAACTACCAACGCAATCTCGTGGCAATTTTTAAGTTTTTGATTTAGTAGCTAATTCGTAATCATTTGTTCAATCTCATTCATACATTCTTAGTAGTATTTGCTCATCCTCCAATGAGAGTTAGGGGTGGGCACTGGGGGCGTACGTTTACATATGAATGAAATTGTACGAATTAGCCACTTTGTTTTGACAATACATAAAATAGTTACGTTTCCTCGTGAGATTGGGCTGGAACTACAGGTAAATCTAATGGAGTAAGGCAGAATGAAAGGTCTAGAATCGCAAAAAGTGGGCTAATGCTCCTCCATATACGAAAGAGGAGCAGAGCAGCGAAAAACTACAGGAGCGTCACACTTGACTGAGTGTAAATCACTGTGAATGACAACGCTGAACCCCGTATTCTCCTAAAAGAGACAATCATCCCTGAGACTCCCAAACAACAAAACTTGATATTTGGATCATCACCCCGCACTTTACCTTCACCACAGTTGCACTCTGAGGTCAGGAGGACAAACTTCTTCTTCCCCTTCGCTTTTAATACTGTTATAATCTGCTCGTTTCACCTTCGTTTGGCTCATTCATTTCTTCCTCACACATATAACGCATGTATCTCAATTCCTCATCCTCTTCCACATCAGTATTCTCCCCGTCCTTCTCTGTTTCTTTGTTTAGGTTCTTTTCTTCCTTGCAATCAAGATTTTCTGCTTGTTTTCCATCGCCCTGTTCCTCACTCTCAGATTCGCCAGCTTCCTCTGATACGGAGTATATCTCCCCTGGGTTGTTTGGCCCTTTGCAGTTCAGTTGATGGCTAATAGTCTTGTTTGGGACAGAACCGTCCGCTAGGTTGCTACAGCCGGTGGGTTTCCAGGCTTTGGGTCCCCCTTCCTGGATCATGGTGTTTGTGATGCTCTGCAGTCTCATTTTGCCCTTCAGGGTACTTCCAGTTGAAGTAGAATTGCACTTCAGAGTGTTTTCGGGATAGACAAGGCTTGAGTCTGCTGTATTCCCTTTTGAAGTCGATATGCCAGTTTTAGTCCCCTTCATCATTCCCATCACTTCGTACCGGAAACTGGAGATGTCCTGCTTAAGTTCCTTTAACAACATTCACACATGGCGCAATCAAAACACAGTTCAATTATATCACACCACACAGTCAAACAACCTAAAGAAGTTATTTTTTAAAAAGTTGAAAAACCGGTAACCATTGACTTTCATGATATTTGTTTTTACTACTATGATAGTCTGGCTGCAAGCGACCCGGCCCCAGAAAAGCAGAAGAAAATGAATGAATGAAAGAATGAATACTATGAACGCCAATGGTTACAGGCTCCTAATATTCTTCAAAATATCTTTTTTATAGATTTAATTTTTTTATAAAATATCAACAATCCCATTAACGCACCCCATTTAAATTGTAATATTTAATTATAATGTAATACATTAATTAAATGAAAAAAAAAAATTCTTTAATAAATATACATTTCAGTTTATGAATAAATATTCATAATATAATATAAGCATTATGTTTTTATGCATTTACGTAGTATCTATGTAAAACCAGAGTTACAGTGTTGTACTAAAATGACAAGAAAGGTTTCTAAATTGAAATGGAGCTGAAATAATAAGCTAAACATTATATATGTAAGATGAAAAAGTGTAAGATTTAAAGATGAGAATTAAAATTAGGTTTCAGAACTAAACTTGCTAAAGTTGAAAAAAAAAATTAAGCCTTGTAGAAATATTTAATAAAACAACAACAATTAAAATAAACTCCAGAAGCATGTAAAAACTACTTTATTAATAAATAAAAAGCCACCGTATATTGGTTGATTATGATAATGCTTGGTTGGTTGTACATTGTAACACATTTAAATAAACCATACACGATTTACCTTAAAGTTATCCTCCGTTAATCCCTCTTCTTTTTTGGCATCCCTGATTCTTGCTGCCACATACCGCTTAACCAGGTTTCTTAGTACCTCCTAAAAATTAGATTTGAGATCAATTTGATTATGAAGCTATAAAAAAGCAGCCCATAAAGTCTTTTAGAGGTATCAAGGGCATTTGAGAGAAGATTATTATCTAAATTAAGAAAGACTTTATTTATACAGTGTTAAATACAAAGATGCCATGCAAAGTGCACTTTGTAGACAGATTTAATGATCAGTTGCTTTGAAAGAGACACCATTACCTGATACTGGCGGTTTGTGCGGACGTTTTCAGCAGCTCGTATCTGAACAAAAGAGAATAGCTGTGTTGATTTTTTTTCAGAACACATTGCTATATTATATGCTAGTGAAACCCAAAGACATCATTTAGGTTATTCCATATTAGATTTTTAATATTGACTTGAAGAATACAGGTTTATGGACAACTATTTGTCTGGAAAAGAGCAACATGAATGTTCTGAAAAACTATTTGAAATCTGTGGAGTAAAAAACGGTTAAAATATGATGAAATATGAATTAATACAACATAAAAAGTTAGTGGCAACTTACCCCAAGTGATCCAAACGTCTCTGTTCTTTTTCGTTGTTTAATTTTGAAGCAGTGGGTCTTTATCCATCTAATGAGGTACCATGCTGATTTTGGACTTGGGACGACATTGAAGGGAGGAGGTAAAGTGCCGCCCTCTTCAAAGTAGCTCATCCAAAGCTTCGTTCTAGCAAATTTCCACTCAATATCAGCATGATCCTATGAACAGACCGAGAGAAAAGTTGAAACCTCTAAATGGAAATATACTGAAGAATATTTGAACATTGATCATCGATTTTGCAAATCAAATGTCTATCAAACTGTTTTAAATTCAAGATTACATTCAAATAAGCTTTTTTATAAAAAGAAAGTTGTAGTTTACAAATGTTGTAGTTTTTTTAAAATGTTATGTTTTATATATATATATATATATATATATATATATATATATATATATGTAGTTTTTTTCTGATTTGTTTGAAATATTTGAATTGAAAGAAAAACAAATTCACATGATTATGCAACTGCAGGGAAACTACACTGTGAAAAATATCCGTAAATTAGCAGCTTTCCGTATTTTATGTTTGATGTTTTTATTTTGTATTTTTCCAAGTTTATTTATGCTTTTGAACTGCATTATGGGACCTTGATCTTTCTTCCAACAACTTTTACCTTTGAAAAGTAAAAAAAAAGACTTTTATTAACATTTTAATAGTTAAAAGTGATATATTGTCTGTGTTTATACTGTATATTACTGTACAAAAACCCTGTAATAAAATGCTAGTAATTTTTTTACAGAATTTTTCTCTATATCAGTGTTTCTCAACCAGGACCACCAACACTGCATGTTTTAGATGTCTCCTTTGTCTGTCACACCCATTGCAGGCCTTTTAGTCTCTGCTAATAAGCTGATGATCTGAATCAGGTGTGTTTGGTTAAGGAGAAAAGGAATATGTGCAGAGCTGGTGGTCCTCCAGGATCGTGGTTAAGCAACACTGCTCTATATATTATTTCTTAAACACGAAACAAACTACTAAAAAGTCAATACAGTAAGTCACTTTGTTAAACTGTTGAACTTTGTTAGAGTTGAATTTTCAACATCAAAAGTCGACATACCAAAGGCCAAGGTCCCATAATGCAATTCACAACCGAAAATAAACGTAAAACACTCGCGAATGATAAAATACAAAAACTGTTAATAGACAGATTTTTTTACAGTGTAGTTTAGTATGATTACTAAAATATGTGATAGGAAAAAAGTCAATAATAAACGAACACCATAGGCATCCTGCCAGTGGGGTACTGAATGATAAGCAGTCTTAAAAACTTTAAATGTATGGAGTTTGATGTAAAAAAAAAAAAAGTAAATGCTCCTGAAAACAATTAATAATGTACAGCACTTACAGCAATATGTTGGTAGGAATTATTCATCATGGCAATAAGCATATTAAGAAGCACCACCAAAGAGATTATGCTGTAGGTTCCAAACATCGTGGCTCCAACAAACTCGGTAAAGTCGTGTTTGGCATCAACATTGGTTACATGCAGGGCAACAAGACCAAATATGGACCAGAACAATGATTGAAGTGTCTCAAACATACTGTAAAAAAATAAAAAGATAGCATCACTCTTTAGTTGAAAGCAAGCAGATTAAATGTTAAATCTACATCTGAGAATGATCCTCACGTGGTAAATGCATTGTTCTGCTCTGAGCAGCGGATACCCTTGCATGTGACGTTGTTGCTTGTCATTTTGCCATCGGATTCATAGTAGAAATAGAGCTGATTGAGTCCATTTGCAAAGGCTAACAGCACCAGGCAGTAAATGAATAGGAATTTGAGGATGTCCAGCAGCATTCGGCCCAGGGAGATCTGAAGAGGACCCAGGTGAGAGTTGGCGGTGAAGAGTGAAATCAGTCGTAGAGAGCTAAATATGTTAGCAATGGCGAATAAGGCCTCGCCCACCAAGGCGGGATGCCACATGTCCCATTCGTCCCGGCACTGGTTGTTATACTGCAGAAAGAGAAGTGTTAAGAATTACAGCATGTGATTGTAGAAAACCACAGATAATATTCTGTCTTTGCTTCCTTTTAAAAATAACAACACGTTGACAAGTGTATTGGAGGCCAGTTATGAAGAGTCGTGTACTGCAAGTAGCATTAGTAACTAATTAGTACCATGGGCCTTTGTGAGATTCTGATCGTATGATAACCATGGATGAAATTATCACAGTTTCACAGCATTGTGATTTAATGCTCTAAAATATTCATTCATTCATTCATTTTCTTTTCAGCTTAGTCCCTTTATTAATCTGAGGTCGCCACAGCAGAATGAACCGTTAATTTATCTAGCATATGTTTTATGCAGCGGATGCCCTTCCAGCCGCAACCCATCTCTGGCAAACATCCATACACACTCATTCTCACATATACTGTACACTATGGACTATTTAGCCTACCCAATTCACATATACCACATGTCTTTGGACTTTTGGGGGAAACCGGAGCACTCAGAGGAAACCCACGTGACCACGGGGAGAACATAGAAGCTCCACACAGAAATGCCAAGTGACCCAGCCGAGGCTCGAACAAGTGACCTTCTTGCTGTGAGGCGAACGTGCTACTCACTACGCCACCGTGGCGCCTGCTCTAAAATATGCTCTTTTTAAAAACTCTTTTATAAAAAAAACAACAACTTTAGCCCCATTTTATTTTGAAAAACATTTGAAATATTTTGAAGCAGTAAACATGTCAGGCTCAATATTTCAAATAAATCTGCTGTCTTCATTAGTCTCAAAACAGAGATTTCTTTATAGTTAAAAAGGCATCCTTGGAAATCTTTCATTTCTTTGAATATACAGTACCGTAAGCCTCTACACTGTTCAGGTCTATAGCACGTTTGGATGTTGATTTATAAGAGATTTCCTTTTCAAATGTTTCATGGTTTGTGTGCTAACATTAGTTTTTGATGTGGATGGCCCTTTTCTGCTGGAGACACTGGTGCCTTAAAAACTAAGTAACATTATTGTTTAAAAAATACATATACCTTATGAACAGAAAACTAGCAGTTTTAAAATCTTGGTTTTTCCAAACCGCAGAAAGCCTTGAATCTGGTTATCATCTCATGCCTATTAGTTACTAGAAACTGTGGTTTTAGTGTTCTTCCGCATTAACCTTGCATGCTAGAAATGCCCGTTTGTGTCACGATCACCAGCGCTTGGGTCCTCACCTACGGTGGCAGAGAGAGCTTAACGCGCTGCAATTTAAAAAAGCACATGCAAAAACAAAAAAACACTAGCAAATTAAGAAACGATCTTCATCAATTTGAAAGCACACCTGTTGCAAATTCTCACAACACAGACAACGGAAGAAACTCGCAGCAAATTGGTCAAAACACTTGCAAACATCCACATAACACAACGGAAATGTTTCAAGAGGACCTTTTTCGTTTATTTTAATATCCTGATTACACGATTCCGTTGTCTTTTGTAAATTATCACGGCACAATAACACATCCGTATCTCAGTTGGGTTTGTCATGTTTTTGGGTCCTCTTGAAACATTTCTGTTGTGTTATGTGGATGTTTGCAAGTGTTTTGACCAATTTGCTGCACGTTTCTTCCGTTGATTGAGTTTTGACCAATTTGCTGCACGTTTCTTTTGTTGTTTGTGTTTTGACCAATTTGCTGCACGTTTCTTCCGTTGTCTGTGTTGTGAGAATTTGCAACAGGTGTGCTGTCAAATTGATAAAAATCGTTTCTTAATTTGCTGGTGTTTTTTGTTATTGCATGTGCTTTCTTTAATTGCAGCGCGTTAAGCTCTCTCTGCCACCGTACTCACCGCTGTTGTCAGTGTCATACCCAGCGTAACAGTTTGAATCCCACTACAAATATGTGACCCTGACCCCACGTGTTATGTTGCATGGTTATGTTTTTGGCAATAGCCATGTATAATACTTAGAATATTAAGTCAATTTTGTAAATTTCCCACTGTAAATATATCAAAACTCAATCTTTGGTTAGTAATGTGCATTGCTAAGCACTTAATTTAGACAACTTTAAAGATGATTTTCTCAATATTTCAAATTTTTGAACCCTTAGATTCCCGAGTTTCAAATATTTGTATCTCAACCAAATTTCGTACTGTACAAAGTGCATATCTATGGAAAAGCTATTTATTCAGAGTTTAGATGACGTATAAATCTCAAATTCCAAAAATTGGTCCAGAGTCATGTACGCTGATCAGTGTGTCAATATAAGGCTCAATTAAATCTGTTCGTCATATGAAGTGAACACGTCTCTTCAGAAGACTTGGCTTAAACAATTTGATTACTATGGATTTATTTTTTTGAGTGAAAACACTTTAACTTGAGGGAAAAGGAATATCTTATATTCGTTTGATTTGTATTCCATTGATCAACAAAAATCTTGATTTTGAAAGTTGTGTTTTTGATTAGGTAATGCACCCTTGGTGAGCAACACAGACTCAAAATTAAAAAAAGTCCTTTGAACAGCAGTGTATGATTTGTTTTGATTTTTCCACTTTCACAATTATACTGATACAGTTACTCTGATCATACAAAAACCAATCCTCAAGTTTGTAAACCATAAAATCCATTTTCATGTTTCCTGTTAAAAATATAAGACAATATGGCTAATTTTTATGGAGAAAGACCAAAACAATCTTCAATTCAATTTTAACCCACCTTGCTGAGAGCGACGATTTTCAAAGAGATGGTGGCCAGATATAGAGAATTCATGACAAAGTCCATGAGGTTCCACCAGTCGTGAATGTAATCCTGAAAGCCGCCGTCCCACATTTGTTTGATTTCTGCCCATACAAATCCTGCAGGGCAAAGAGAGTCAAGAAAATGATTTGAAAACGAATCAAAACCCAACAGTTCAAACATGACTTTTTCCACCACAAACACAGATTACCTAAAACCCAGGGCAGAATCATCCATTCAACAGTGGTGGGGGATAGGTTCTGTCTTAAGTTCTCATTTTTGCAGTCTGAGTTCACGTTTTGGTCGCCGAGGTTGCGGTTTACATGTTGAGATGCCAAAAGCAGGAGGAAAAGGAAGGTCAGATAGGATGCAGTGTGGCATATAAACTTGATGAAGGGTTTTCGGATGAACAAGCCATAGTGGCTCTTGGGGGCGATCAGATAGAAGAGCGAGAAGAAAGGGAAGAGGAGTCCGATGAAGATGCAGGTGATGAACTTGCTGGCCCAATGGCGGCGTCTCCAGCCTGGAAACTCATCATACCAGCGAGATGCGAGCAGCTGCTGACAGTTTGGCTGTGCTACAAACTAACCACAAAAGAATATAAAATGAGACATTGAATAATTACAATAATTATAAATAAATTATTATTATAATCAGAGCTCAACAATAAGGACTGCCCGATGGCCCGGGGCCAGCATGAGAGATGCCTGGGACAGTAGACAGGATCGTTACTGGCCCTGCCTTGTTACTAATGTTTAATTTCCCTGCAACAATTTGTTAATTGCGTTCAAATAATGTCTTAAAATCGAGAAACAGTTTGAGCTTTTAAGCCTTTCAATGCTACCTTTTCTGTAACGTCATAAACACCAAACTTTTCAGTTCCTCTTATCTGATTGGATGTTTTGAGCAAATATTTTTTTCCATAACCTGGTAACAACCAGTCCAGCGAGAGATGGCAACATCAAATTATGAGGCTAAAAGAAAACGTCTGTTTCTAATGTCTTGAAGCAGATACTTATGTAAGTACAACACAACAACAACAAAAAAATTATAATTTATATAAATAATTATTTAATATTTATTTTAATAATTTAAAACTTCCATACTGCTCTTTTTTTTGCATAACATTGAGTTTTGCTCATTATATATTTATTAACATTAATATGTGGCTAAGAAATAGCTATTAACTCCTTTTTTTGGTGGGGCCAGTGAAAATTTTGGCAGGGCAAGTAAAAATCTGAACCGCTGACCCGATTGGGCCATTACAAAAAATCCTTAGTGTTGAACCCTGATAATAAATAATAATTAATGTTAAATATACAAAGACAGTTAAAGTCAATATTATTAGCCCTCCTGTGATTTGTTTTTTCTTTTTCAAATATTTCCCAAATTATGTTTAACAGTGCAAGGATTTTTTCACAGTATTTTCCATTATATTTAAAATATATATTAAAGTCTTATTTGTTTTACTTTGGCTAGAATAAAAACAGTTTAAATAATTAATATAGCCCCCTTAAACAATATTTTTTCGATTGTCTACAGGACAAACCATCATTATACAATGATTTGTCTAAATATCCTAACTTGTCTAGTTAAATTAATTAATCTAATTAAATTGCACTTTAAGCTAATTACTAGTGTCTTGAAAAAAATCTAGTCAAATTTTATGCACTGTCATCATGGCAAAGATAAAATAAACCAGTTATTAGGAATTAGTTATTAAAACTATTATGTTTAGAAATTTATTTAAAAAAATCTCTACGTTAAACATAAATTGGGGAAAAAATATACGGGGCTAGTAATTCAGGAGGGCTAAGTACTCTGACTGTAACTGTACAGTACATGTAGCACAGAGAGATTTGCCTGAACTTTAATTGAATGATCTGCTTGCATTTTCCCACTGGAATGTGCAGCAAAGCAAAGTCATTTTCTATCATGTACAGAGACTGTCATCGTTTTCTGCAGTTGCATAAGAAGCGCTCTCTGCGGGAGAAGGCAAATAACGGAGCCATGTCCTAATGAGAAACAAGTGCCTTTTGAAAAAGAGCAAACACAAAAAGGCTTACAGTGACACACTGTTCTTTTCTCTCGGGCTGCTCTATCTGGTTCTCATCATATCTGGTTTAAATCCCTGTATGGAGCTTTTCTGCACCTTTTGACAAACCATCTGGAGCGCACATGGAACGCAGCAAGCCAAACACTGAGTCATGTGTGAATTAAATATGAATACATGTGATTGTCATTTTTTAATGTGAGCTGAAGTAATCTAGCAGTTTTTCCAAACCATAGTATGTTGTTCTAAAAATACATGCTTATTATATATATACACACACACTTAATTAAATAAAATATTTATCTATTTATTTATAAATTATTTTATTGATAATATTTTGTAAATAAAAATATAACTAATATAAAACACCATTTTTTATATAGTTGTTTTAACAAAGTAGATACAATATAGTAATATTGCAGCATATACAGCAATATTATGAAAATATTTATAACTAAAAATTTTTTTTTGAATATTAATAGTTTTAAAATGCAGTTAATAACTTCAGCATAATAACTTCAGGTTTTAGTGTCACACGATCCTTCAAAAATCATACAAGATGATTTATTGTGGAAAAAATTATGCACATTTGTTTTCTATTCTTTAATAAATAGAAACTCAGAAGAACGGCATTTAAAATTATAATTGTTTATTTATAAGGTAAAAATGTAAAATATTTTTTTAATTGAATTGCTAATATGTATCTTATTTTAAAAAGAGAAAATCTCTCAACTTATATATAACTTAACACTTTGATCTGTTAATGCACTCACTATCTAAATAGCATTTTCTGTTTTATGTCACTTTTTTAATCATTACAGACAAAGCAAGAAATTATGGTGTTCAAAATAGCTCAAAATAGTGTATTTGTGATCTACCAGTCGTTTTCTCCATGACACAACAATGCAATATGCTTATATTAAATGACTGAATCCCCACAGCAAATTGTGAGGTGTTGAATTTCTGGTGTAAGCCCGTGTAGCGTTAAAGTGTTAAAATCCAAGTGTAATTGTATTTGACAGTCAGTATTTCTTGCTGACTTGTGAACTTGAAACCATACACAGGAAGATTTGCCAGTGTACATTTTACACTAATTGTTACACTTTCAAAAGTGTTGAATATATACACCTCTGCAGTGTAAAATATTTTACACTGCACAGGTCTATTTATTCAACACTTTTCTGAAATTTGCTGTGCACTACTCAAGTATTCTTTCTCTATTTTCAATCATGTATGAACAATCACATGCATACAGTAAAGTACACATGCATAAATAAAAGCAAAACGTATTTAAAAATTGCCAAAAAAGCGATTTCCACTTGACTTTACAAACAAAAATAGCTTGCAATGCTCAGTATCAACAGTAGAGGGAAACATTGTTCCATATAATGCTACAGCTACTTTGGTAAGCATAAAAACACAACTAGAATTGAAAATATTCCAGTCGACTTGCAACTAAATAGATTTAAAACAAGACAGCACCTGAAATATATTATCCACACTGCACAAAATATACCGCATTGCAAAAATCAACAGGGCAGTCATCCAAACCCAGTCCCCGACAACTGAAACAAACAGCCGAACACCTGTGTTTGCAATAATGACCCTTTGTGGTATGCTTGAGTGCCGTTCCAGTCTGAAGTGATTCTTTTGTGCCACTGCTAATGATACAGAAGCACTTTTGGATTGTTTTCAAAGTTTTTTGTTGTCATAAATACTGGAGAGCACAAAACTCACCTCTTTCTGATGGTACTTGATAGCCAGTTTCAGCCTGGCCAGATCATTAATCCCTTCATCCTCCAGAATATTTATATCATCTTTGTAGTTCAGAATCAGCTCGAGCTCTCTGGAGCTGCGTGTTTGGTCGAGCAGGTCTTTGGCAAACTGTTTGCACTGCTGGGAAAGCTCTTCGTACTCGGACTTGAATTCGTTCTCCACTTTGCTGAGCTCCTGAAGTTCCCAACTGAGCTGGAAGGCCGTCAGAAAGGGGTCCTCGCTGGAGAGGGCGACAAGTGATGGACTAGCTAGGGCCCGGTAGATGTTGAGACGGGATCGGGAGTGTCTCAGGCTGTCCACGTCTGAGCTGGACACACACTCCATGCAGTTACATCGCACCTGGTGAGGTTGTGGCATGGAGACGCCCTTCTGTACCAGCATCTTGATGATCTCATAATTGTTGGTGTGTGCGGCCAAGATGATCGGTGTGATGTCAGGGGTAAAATCAGAAAACTGCTTGTCCAACAGGATAGGAGGTACCTAGAAAAAGTACAAATAAGTGCTGATAAAAATAATGCCTACTCCGAATTGTTTACAATTATTACAATTTTGGTAGCTGGGGTGTGGCATGGAGGTGGAGTCAGCGTGGGGGGAAATAATAGTTCCCCCTTGACTGGAAATAAATATAGTTAGCCCAGTGTTGTACCAAAAACTATTATTTAATAGTTTTACAATTTATATTAAGCATCCTCTAATAATCTAAGTTTTATTAATAATAGCCCTTGCCCTAACACTTAATCCTCACCCTACTTTATACTGGCAGATGAGGCAGAGACGTTATGAGCCATTTCTTAACACAACAATTATACCAGAAGGGCATTTGTGCAGTTTATTTATGAACTAATTTCGAGAGGATCACATGCTTATGATTGAACACTGCTGGTACCGCATTAGCTCCACATATTGCACCAATCAGGTGCCAGTCTGCATTTCTGTGCGGAGTTTGCATATTCTCCCTGTGCTCACGTGAGTTTTCCCCTGGTTTCCCAGTTTCCTCCCACCGTCCAAAGACATACACCATAAGTAAATTGACTACTCCAAAGTAGCATCTTAAGACAAACTCTTAGCCAGCTATATCTCAGCCAATCACAAGCAGGGTAGTTACCTGAGCTTAAACTCCCCTCTCACCCTTCAAACGGGAGGGAGCCCCGGGCTCGAGGATATTCTGAGCTCAGGGCTCTCTCCTAGGCCAGCATGCCAAACATGCTTTATTATCAATCATCAGCTAAGTGTGAACTCTAGAAATGTGGAATGTGGGACAAAAAAAAAATTATCCTAAGAGGTTTTGTATGTTTATTTTGATGTATATAAAACTTAAATTCATCATTTTAAAACTTATTAGAAGTGCCAAATATTGCGCAAAATCATTTCAACATTAAAACAAGATAAATAAATCATATTAATTGCAAAAAGTCTACATTAAGTGCCTAACAAGGTCAATATGCATTCTAATGGTTTGTTTTCCCCATTTTTAGAAGCGGATATGACATTTTTGTGGGCATTCCCAGTGATGCCCTACAAGTCAATACATATCTAAACACTCTTATTAATCATATCCATGTCCAAGAGAAAATGAAGTTTTGTTTGGGCTTGTTATCATTTACCGACCATCATGATGTTTCAAACTCTGAGGACTTTCATGCATATTTGTAACACAAAGACATTATTTTTAAAATGTAATATTTCTGTCCCTCCAAGTCTATTCACTCAAAACTGATGCTTAAATCATTGTAAAACGTTATCACACAAAAAAATGCCATAAAAAATCTTCTGAAGAGACATGAACAGTTTGCTTTTAATTGTTTTTTTACTTTTTTTTTACTATTATTCACATGCATGTAAACCAAATCAGACATGAATGGAAGCTTTTGATGAGAAAGAATAAACTTCACTGGTTCTTGTGAAAGCTTGAATGTGCCATGTGACACAAATGAACCTTAGTGGTATTTACATTAATCAAGCTAGAGTTGGTCACTAGTCAGTTTTTTCATTAGAATAAAAGCTTATTATATAATGATATCATGTCTCTTCAGAAGAATTGTATTAAGCATCTTGGTTCATATGGATTTATGCATGTTTCCAAGTGAATAGACCATCAGCGAGAGACAGAAATGTCCGATTCCATTACTTGTGTTATGAAGATTAACAAAAGTTTTGTGGATTTGGAACTACATGTGGGAGAGTAAATGAAGACAGCACATTTTGTTGTTAAGATGAGCAAAACTACTTTAAAGTAGAAATTATTCACAGGGAAAACAAGTATGCTTTTGTTTGCAAATGCAGTATAATTATAATAGACTTAATTTCCCAGATGTGTCTTATTTTATATTTATGTTCAAATATATTTGTTTCAAACACTGATCACAAAAAAGACTTAAATTACTTAATTTTCCAAATGTATCTTATAAGGATTTTACAATATTTTTAGTAAAACAACAAAACTGAGAAAGATACATATATTTTGTTTGCTTTTTGCTGTGCCACAAGCTATCATTGTGACCTCAGCACGTAACCCAAAGATGCTGCAAGGTGTCTGCCTCTATAATAAATGAATGGCAAGTCAAATCAATCAGTAGCCATCTAAACTCCACTCCCGGGGCTGCAGTTTTGTATGCAAGCAAGAGACAGACATGAATAGATGTAACCTACTTGTGAGAAGTTCTTACTGTGGGTTTTTAACTGGAAGGCAAATCTTTCATTCCTCTTACTGCATTATATTGATTGTTATCATTTCTTTCATTCAGTTCTCAATGTTCTGAGTCCTCCTCCTTATTAATCTGTGTTTGAATAAATGTTCCTGCAAACTGTTTATTAGTTAAACTTCTGTTCAGATATTTGGGATATTTAATGTTTATTATTAATAAAGTATAAACTGTAATAATTTGAAATATTAAATGTGTATTATTCTATATATACGTCTTAAGAAGTACTCAATAATAAAAGTACTCTTTAATATAATCATTAAGAATTTTGTGGATTTTTTAAAAGATGTTTTTATATTTTCAGAAGAAATAATATTTATTTTATTAAACTACAGTGATATAATAATATTGTGTAACATTCTGACCATTTTAAAAGAGTTTTTTTTCTGTATTTTAATTGTTTCTAAAATCAAAAAGTGCATGATTCAATTATTCTTTGCTATAATCTAAATATGCGATTGCACTCAACAAGCTAATATGACAAATTGCACTTATTTTCCTGCAAGACGCTGTGGCACGACGATCAATCCGCTACACTGTGTGGCGCTAAAGACATTAGCACTTTATCTGCAGCAGAGGTCATGGCGCTTCAAACTAAGTGGAAAATTACTTAATCTTCAACCGCAAGACGGCGAGAAGCATACAATGCAAGCTATTTTCATCTTCATGCAAAAGCAGCTCTAAGCGCTGTTATTAAGAATCCTACTTTTAAAACTTTTAATTAAGCAGCCCGCTCTACAGGGTGAAAGATTAGAGCGCCAGGTACTACTGCGACATGGTCTGCGACACAGTTTGGACATAATCTGCACATTTACAGTCTCTCCACAAAAGAAAAGATTACCAAGGCAACTGGGGATTCCTGCATGTGTAAGTTTGGATTGAAAGGAAGGACCCAAGAGATGCTAGAGCAGGTGAGACATCAAATGGTTCACATTCTGAAGTACATTTGTCAGTGATTGCCGTCTTACCTGCATGCCCCCGCTGGGCTTCTTATGGTTCAAAAGCAGCTCCACGGCCCCCACCACCTCCTTTCGTATGGCGTGTAAAAGCGCATCCCCCACATACACGTTAAAGCTGAGCAGCAACTCGATGATTTCCAGATTCTCGTTCTCGATGGCAATCAACAGAGCCGTCCGCCCCAGAGGATCGATGCAGTTGATGTTGATTTTGAAGTAGATCTCTGCTTCTATGAGTGCCTGTTTGACGCTGCCATAGTCGCCTTTCTCCACAGCCCACAGGTAGGCCTTTTCCAGCGGTGACAGCTCAGACTCGGATCGAACTATCCGCAGCGGGATCCGGTCCCTATACAGAAAGTTTTCCGTTCTGCGAAAGTATTGCTGTGACATTGCTGCTATGCCTTCATGTGAGACGACTGGGGCTTGGAAAGAGATGGAAATAGAGATGCTGGTAAATGAGGGCAGGATTCATGCATTACGCAGGAAATGGCTTTAAGCATTGGAAACCGTAAAAATCTCCACACCCAACATCCCATTAGTATGACACTTAGACCTCATTTGCCTGGTTTTCAGTCTTATTAGATTGTGATGTTTTGTTGAAGGCCACAGTGAAAACCTCAGATTCTTCTAATGGCAAAAGATGTTAATGGAGTCAAGAGAGTGTGTGGTATAGGTTATGGCATAAATGTATGCAACTACCAGGGTTTGTTAGCATCTCAGTACCTTTAATGCAACAGTGTTATCAATAAAACGTCTGCAGCGGTTTATAAGGAATCTCATTGGAAATATTGGGATTGGTTTTGCTTTCCTTCACCACAAATGAGTTCTGTAAAAATGCCAATTTGTTAGCCATTAATTGGACAAATGTGATAATAATAGAGTGCTGATAGAGTGTGAGTTTCTAACACAAGTCAACACAATTTATTTTTAACATTTTATTCTTGAAAATATTTACTTTTGTAATGCCAACTTGATTGCAGAGGTTGTTGAGGATATTCATTTAATTTTCCTTCGGCTTAGTCCCTTATTTATAAGGGGTCGCCACAGTGGAATGAACCACCAGCTATTCCAGCATATGTTAAAAATAGCAGATGCCCTTTCAGCCACAACCCAATACTACGAAACACCCATACACTCTCACATTCACACACACACACTCATATTGCAATCTCACTTATACCGCATGTCTTTGGACTGTGGGGAAACCCAGAGCACCCTGAGGAAACCCTCGCGAACATAGGAAGGACATGCAAACTCCACAACGAAATGCCAACTGACCCAGCCGGGACTCGAACCAGCGACCTTCTTGCAGTGAGGCAACAGTGCTAACCACTGAGCAGCCGTGCCATGTTGGGGACATTAAAGTAGATCAATTTGCTGGTAATTTACTCAATGTCAGACCAACAAAAATGTAGGTGACTTTCTTCAGTATAACATTAAGAGTACACAGCCAGGTAGTAGTTTTGAGTTGCCTATATGTTTTGAGTTACCTATATGTTTTTTTACCTATATGTTTAGCTGTTTTGACTCTTAAAGTACCGGTAGCCATTGACTTACATTTTATATATCACTAAGGATTGCATTTTTAGTATTTAAGATATTTAATTAAATTTTCTACTGAAGGAAAAAGTCAGCAACATCTTGGCGTAATGGTTGCCACTGTTGGCTCACATGTCACAGCAAGAAGGTTGCTGGTTTGTGTCTCGGCTTGACCAGGAGGCCTTTTTGTGTGGAGTTTGTGTGTTTTCCCTTTGTCTATATAGGTTTCCTCCAGATACTCCCGTTTCCTCCTCTGTCCAAAAACATGTGGTATAGGTGAATTGGATAAACTAAAATTGACCATAGTGTGTAAATGGGAAAGTGTGTGGATGTTTCCTGGCGCTAAGGCTTGTACTCTCAGTGCTGGGTTGCAGCTGGAGGGGCGTACGCTGATAAAACAATTGCCAGAGCAATTAATGGTTCATTCCAATGTGGCGACCCCTGATAAAGCAGGGAAAAAGCTGAAGGAAAGTGAGTGTTTTTGTGTGAAAAAACTAAAGCTTGCTTTATTTACAATTACAAAGCTTACTTTATTTTGCCCTCTTAAAAATGATTCTGAAACAAGCTATCAGACTTTCAGATACAAAATAACTAAAAGTTAATTGAAGCTTAGTGGTGGTGACAATAGCTGTGTTTCCACCTATCTATTTTTATGTGCATTTTGGAATAAATAAATTTTGGCAAAATAAATAAATTTTGGCAAAAAAACCCTGGATGGAAACACCAAGATGTGGACAAACTTTTTATCCGATAAGAAAAATGTGCATAAACTATAATAGAAAAGCATTTACCAAATAAATTCCAGCATGTGCATCAAAAAAGTCATGTGATTTTGCTTCAACAGATCATGTGATAACAAAAATGGTGGTACACGCAAATCTTCTTAATTAAGTTTTCTCCTCCAAAAGCAAGATGACATGACTGTGCACATTGCATTTCATCTACGTGTTCGGAGACACTAGTAAGTTACTATATACGTAAAAAGGACTTATCCTAATGCAGCAACTTTCATTTTTCTTTTTAGATTTGGTGCCAGTTTTTCAGGAAGTGACGCATTTGTTCTCTTGGACTCGTTGGATGGAAACGGTGCATTATTTGCAAATGTCTTATGCAAAATTCCAGTTTTGTGCATAAATGTAATTCCCATTTTAAGAAGGAAACATGGCTAATGAAGTCACCCAGATGGATTTCATTTATAGCCTGAATTTAATTTTTTTTTAGATTTTTAGAATACTGTTTGTATTTAGACTTCACGATTATTAAAAGCTGTTTTAATTTGTAAAGATTAACATGATGAACCAAATGTGTAAAACCCATACACTTGTTGGACAAAGAACTTCTTAAAATAATTTAACCTAATGACGAAATCCCACTGGGTTTTCTTAAGGAAACCAGGATGATATTAACTTCCACATTGGCCTACAAAATACCTCATGCCTGCAGCTCTCTATAGACCAGGGGTACCCAAACCTGGTACTGGAGGACCGGTGTCCTGCAAAGTTTAGTTTCAACCCCAATCAGACTCACCTGGGCTAGCTAATCAAGCTCTTGCTAGGCTTTCTAGAAACATCCATGCAGGTGTGTTGAGGCAAGTTGAGCTAAAATCTGCAAGACCAAGTTTGGGCACCCCTGCTATAAACCATGTGTATTAATTGTTTGTTGTTGCTAAAAAATATTTTTTCCAAGAATATTGTGACAAATTTAACAGTTACTTTTCTAAGACCTCACATTTTTCTTACAGTCTAAATGATGTTAAACAAACTATTATGCTTGTGACTGTATCCCGGAGTTGTCTTTCTATTCTGGATTATCTAAAGTACATTTTCATGGACTGTGTTCAAATTACTAAAAAGGTTTTTGGGTGGAGTGTATCAGTAAAATGATATGATATGTTACACACCCAGAGGTTGATAGCAACCATATAAAAATATTGTCTTTTACCACATCAATAAATTTAATATTGCTCTCTTGTAAGCTGTCATTAAGATTAATGAAGAGACAACATGGGCCACTGGAGTTATTTTTATAATTGTCATCTAGAGCTGAATGTGACTAATTGTCGATATTCAAACAGCTGTAAACAATAATGTTGGTCACACTTTATTTTGATGGTTCGTTTGTTGAATTTAAGTCACATTGCATCTACATGCCAACCAATTCTCATTAGACTATAAGTAGACAAGTAGACTTTGGATTGGAGTTGGGGTTAGGGTTAGGGTTAGTGTAAGACATGTACTTGCAAAGTTTCTTATAGTCAGTTAAATGTCTGTTGAATGTCAGTATCAACAGATATTAAGCAGACAGTCTACTAATACTCAAGCGGACCATCAAAACAAATTTTTCTAAATTTGGAGGAACATGGTCAACTGATGAAGCATCATAGTCCATGCTCGTTCGTTCATTTACCTTTCTTATTAGTCCCTTAATTCATCAGGGGTCGCCACAGCGAAATGAACCACCAACTTATCCAGCATATGTTTTACACAGCGGATGCCCTTCCAGCTGCAACCCATCACTGGAAAACATCTATACACACTCATGCACACACATACACGGCCAATTTAGCTTACCCAATTCATCTATACCACATGTCTTTGGACTTGTTGGCGAGACCAGAGCACCTACAGGAAACCCACGACAACATGGGGAGAACATGCGAACTTCACCCAGAAATGCCAACTGACCCAGCTGGGACTCGAACAGGCAACCTTCTTGCTGTGAGGCAACAGTGATAACCACTGAACCACCGTGTCGCTGGTCCTTGTTTCTCATATTTGTACACTTTTCAAAGAAATCCTGTTGTTACACTTGATCTATCAAATTAAATGTAAAGCTTAAATGTTTACTGTTCTTCTTCAGTTTTAATCACTCTGTATATTGGTAAACCTAAACCTGTAAACCTAAAAACGGTCATTAACCCTTTGGGCATAGTAACTACTTGGTTGATCTTTTGTCCGTAGTTTATCAAACTCATAATTTGCTTAGAGTGTTGGTTAATACAAATAATCCAGAAACACATTTTGCGATCACAATTTAAATATCTACTCCCTTAACTTCTTTGTAATCAAAATATTTAAGCATAAACAACTTAAAATGAACATCAATGCGTCCTTGCTCAAGTGGCATTTGATATGAAATCATATTATTATAATAAATGTAAGTTTAAAGTCTGTATTAGTGAGTGTTTTGTAAGTGTTACCATTTGCTATGCTGTTTTGTATGCACTAGGAGTTGGCAATGGGGAAAATCAATTGTGTATTCAATAACTGACCAATAGGCCACTCATGATTCCCTGTATACCATTTCATTGGTAAAAGCTATGTATTTGAAGTCCAAAAAGTGCAGTTCTGGGTTCAGTTCAAACTTCTAGAAGAGCTTGGATGAACTTACATTTCCCCATTTTTTGACTCCTAGCTTTTATTTTTGAATTATGATATTATTTGGTCAATTTATGAAGCTTTTACCTGCTAAAGAGTTTTTTTTTTTTACTAAATTCATGAGGGCATTTTGGGAATGTGCCACTTCTGCTTGATGAACACAGACAGATCAGTGCGCAGTGCGCTCTCCAGTCTCCACTCATCACTGCCGGAGGCTGTGTCTCAAAATACAGCAAGCTGCCTACATCAGCAGCATTTCTGGCCATGGATGCTTTCTGCCGTTGTGCGAGTTAGTAAAATGACCAAAATAATACCGTAGGCGCACAATATGATGCCCGCGCATGATGCAGGTAGGCAGCTTGCGTTATTGTGAAACAGCAAGCTACATTTCAGACGGCGGTGCTGTTCATGTTAAACAGAGAATAATTAGAGTATTAATCTTTTAAAACACACCATCAATTAATTGAATCAGAAAGCGCGATTATAATTGTAATTTGTTGTGACTTTAATTAAACTGTACACCTAAAAATGCCAATTCTGTTGTTTTCCTTCCCTCGATGTTATAAACCTGTATGAATTACTTTTTTCTGTCTTATACTGATGGAAATGTAACGACAGTCTCAGTCTTTAGTCACTTTTTGTGTAGACAAGATAAGCAATAAAGTAAACGTTGGCTGAAGCTGTCATTCGATTCCCTTAAATGCGCAAGGAAAGAAAGTCAGCTTTAGAACAACACGAGGTTGAGCAAACAACAGCATTTGTATTTCTGGCTGGAACCCCCTTTTGTTAAATAACGGAATCTCACCTCACCTGTTGGTTTTGGATGTTGCACTGACTCGTGACTGATTCCGTCTAACTAACGTACAACAGGTGCCCAGCGCGAAGAAAACCCGTTATACTCCAACCGCCTCCACAGAGAAAAAAGCGCGAAAATGCGCAACGATGGAAATAGATCGCGGGAAAATAATATCCATTTGGACGCGCGGCGAAGCCCAATGATCCTCTCATTTCGCATTCAAGATGGAGCTAATCTGCAGAGTTTCCCAAAGCCAAACATGTTAGTTGCCTCCATAAAGTGCGCGCTTGAGATCTGCAATCGTTTATCATCTTGCATATTCTCTTGCCAGTGCAGGTGTCATCACACTTTGATGTGACGCTTTCTCAGCTTTCGTTAAGAGTTATTTTGATCATTGAAGAGACTTGGAGCGCAAAGGCTACCAGATGTCCTGTCTGCATTCTCTCTCTCTCTCTCTCTCTCTCTCTCTCTCTCTCTCTCTCTCTCTCTCTCTCTCCTGATCGAGTACTTACATGTGTTATGGTTCACCGCTCGACGTTGAGTGTTACAGACAGTCATTTAAGATGCATTCAGTCATTTAAAAAAAGTTTACACATTATGAATTGCACAGTAGCTTTAAAAACGATATAATAAAACAAGAAATATTTTAGTCTGCAGGATGCTCTCTTGCTTGTAATGGCTAATAATAACAATGATATTACAGATATTGAATTGTTTTAAGTAAAATTTGGCTAAAATACAGTCAAACCAGCTGTTCAGTTAAAAAGTTAATTCAAAAAAGTCCATTATTAATTATGATGTGGAGCTTATAAAATAATGGCCAAGAGGCATTTAGATCAGTTCACTTACTGAATCCTGTGTGCTTGCAAAAATGTCTTATCACAATAAAGTGCAATATGATGTAATTAAAGGAATCAAATTGAAGTGGTGTTGGCAGTTTTTCTGTGATTATAATGGAAGCCAGTACATAAAGTAACTCCTGAACTTATCAACCTCTTCAGTTGTTGAAAATATTATTTGCTAACATACTTAGGCTACTATAAATGGTCCGTGGCCAGTTTATGTAGCTAATTTATGTTAATTAACAGTTTCTGGTTAATAATAGTTGTGTGTGTGTGTGTGTGTGTGTGTGTGTGTGTGTGTGTGTGTGTGT
>CAIGQQ010030612.1:325383-338312 GCA_903798035.1 Danio albolineatus | reverse complement strand
GTGTGTGTGTGTGTGTGTGTGTGTGTGTGTGTGTGTGTGTGTGTGTGCGCGCGCGCGTGTGTGTGTGTGTGTGTGTGTGTGTGTGTGTTTGGTAATTTTTTTTTCATTTAGATTATGAGACTTTGATATCTGTTCCAACCATTTTTGATCTTGAAAATAATTATTTTTATTGACATTTTAGTTGTTTGAAACATTTTATTACACAAGACATAATACACATAGACATAGATCTATAAAAATAACAATAATTTAGTGTCATACTGTAATTTGCTTTGCATTTTTAAAGTAATTGTTCCAAATGACTAAATTGTTAAACTTTTTAGCATAAAAGTTGTTGGAGTAGAGGTCAGTGTTCCATAATGCTATTTGAGAGCTTTCTGTAAACAAACTTAAAACACAAATGATTGAAGAGATCACAAAAACAAGACTTTTCACAATTTACCCTCAACAAAATAACAACACAACATGTATTTCACAATACACAACAAAACCCAGCCATGCAGTCATTTTATTTTTTTTCTTCTTTTTTACAACATTAATTATTTTGATTTATTCAGAATATTTAGTCAGAAAAATCTACAAATTTTGGACAAATATACTTACTTATATCGAAGTTGATATTTAGCTGCACCATGTTGGTGTTTCATAACATCAAATTTTTTTGAGGTGTGTCGTTAGCCCAGTGCTCAACCCCCGACTCGGAGGACCAGGACATATACACATACACTACGGACAATTTAGCTAACCCAATTCACCTATAGCGCATGTCTTTGGACCCGCGTTGTGGGGAAACCATGCATCCAGAGGAAACCCACACAAATACTGGGAGAACGTGGAAAATCCACACAGAAATGCCAACTGACCCAGCTGGGGCTCGAACCAGCGACCTTCTTACAGTGAGGCGACAGCGCTACCCACTGCACTACCATGCCACCTTGGAAAAATATTTTGCAAATTTTGCAGAATAAGTGAAAAAAATTAATAAGGAAACAATAAGGAAACCTAATGAGGATATTTCATTGATATTTTTCCCAGATTTTTTATTTATTGTTATTTCTCAGTAATATCAGGCCACCAATGAGAAGTGTCATTTTTCGTTGAGATGATAATGTTTATGAGCAAATCAAGACTGACCTTCTGTATGTCATTTATTCTAGCTCAACAGCATGCACAGAGATTAATAATCTTGCCAAGTTGTCTGTTTGAACAGATGAAGGTTTTGGACAGGTGAGCATTTGTGCCATTTATCCACATGCACACTTCACCATCAAAGTAGTACAAATGAAATATATCCAGACTCTGAGTTGATTTTTGTCTCTTTACCGAGCCAGTGATCAAACCTGTGAAACTGAGTCATAGATCTGGGTTTGAAGCATTAGGTGTGAAGAAGCCAACTCTAAAACTTCACATCCTTCCTGCAATTTGTCAGATTAACAGGTTCAAGCATCACAGAGGAAGACAAATCAAACTGTAGCAGCAGCCAAAGACGCTTCCCTGTGAGAATTTCATAGCATCTTGAGGATCTGAAGGACATACAAATCAAAGATGTAGAGCCATAAAGCAAATTTCACATAATTCCTCGGCAACTATTGCAAAACGTTCACCACCTGTCATGATCAAACTCCTCTGAGAGGTCTTCAGGCCAAACTGAACATCTGTTTCTGTTTATCCTTTTCTTTTTTTAAGCTTTCTGTTTCTTTTTTGAATATCATCATGCAGACATTTTGACATAAGACTTGATTCTGAATCTGAAAGATGTAGAAGGTGTTGGGAAATATCAATGATGGAGAAGGCAATACCAGAATGCAGTAACACGATGAGTAAATACATCAAGCAATTTGTATCCATTTCTCAGTGTATATTGACAATATATTTTAGGGCATTTAAACAAGTTTTATTAAACAGTTATATTCATTAAAATAAGATTGTGGTCACCTAACGTACAGTATTAACAAACAGAAAGATAATAGATAATAGAACAATTTTTTCAGTTATTTTATTAGATTTGATCCAGTTTTGGCTTTGGTACTGTTTAATATGATGCAGGGGTTCCCAAATTTTTCAGCCCCGGACCCCCAAAATAACAATGCCAAAACTTGTGACTCCCAATGTCCTCTGAGGTGGTTATAGACATATAATCCTTGCACACAACATCGTTTAATTTTGGAGAACGCCACTCGGAGAGCATCCTGTATGTTCAACTGAGGCCTGTATTTATTTTTAATGTACGTGAGTGCAATAAAGGTGTCAGATTGTTTAACCTGGTGCCATAAAATCAATGTGCTGCATCCAAAAAAAAAAAAAAAAAAAAAAAAAGAATTGCAAGGCTGATGGCTTTTTATTTGCATGTGTTTTTTAAAAATGTTTATTATTAACATGTTAACAATGTTATGGATGAAATTTAGTAATTCTAATATTTCAATAAAATGTATTTGATTTTTTGTTAATGGTGTCAAGGTGGCGTATGGTAGCACCTCAAGCCCAGCTGGGTCAGTTGGGGCAGTTGGCAGTTGGCTCCCCATGTTCCTGTGGGTTTCCTCTGGGTGCTCCGGTTTCCCCCACGTGGTATAGGTGAATTTAGTAAGCTACTGTAAATTGTCTGTGGTGTGTGTGTGGATGCTTCCCTGTGATTGGTTGCAGCTGGAAGGGCATTTGCTGCGTGGAACATATGCTGGATAAGTGGGCGGTTCATTCCTCTGTGATGACCCCAGATTAATTACTGTATGTACACAAATATATTAGTATATAGAAAGTGTTCATTTTCAAAGAGAGATCTGTGAGGGGTGTACTCATTTATTCTGAGCACAGGTAGGTTCCATGGATTTGGCAGTAATAAAATATTTCGAGGTGTTCATTATCTTTGTTTTATATATTTCTAAATTTCAAATAAAGCAAAAAATACATTTAAATCATTTTAGGGTAAGAGAGTTAAAGTGACTTTAATTTTATATAAATTTAATTATATATATATATATATATATATATATATATATATATATTTTTTTTTTTTTTTTTTTTACAGTGAGCATTCATTCATTCATTCATTCATTTTCTTTTCGGCTTAGTCCCTTTATTAATCTGGGGTCGCCACAGCGGAATCAACCGCCAACTTATCCAGCATATTTTTACGCAGCGGATGCCCTTCCAGCCGCAACCCATCCCTGGAAAACATACACACACACACATTCACACTCATACACTATACGGACAATTTAGCCGACCCAATTCACCTGTACCACATGTCTTTGGACTTGTGGGGGAAACCGGAGCACCCGGAGGAAACCCACGCAACCACGGGGAGAACATGCAAACTCCACACAGAAATGCCAACTGACACAGCCGGGGCTCGAACCAGCGACCTTCTTGCTGTGAGGCGAACGTGCTAACCACTAGGACACCGTGGCGCCCTACAGTGAGCATGTTTAAACATATTTTTGTCCAATATTTTAAGGGCTGAATGCATGCAGTATTTTATATTATAACTAAAAACATATATCTTTCATTAAAAAAAAGAAAAAAGAAAGAATTTACATAAACACAATCAATCAACAAGTAGATATATATTATATGATTATTGTACAATTAGCTTAGCAACTTTCAACATCAAACCACTGGTCCAGTGTCTGCAGCACAAAATAACCTCAAACAAGCCATAAATAAATCACCTTAAAACATACACCATGACTGTTGTTAAATAAATTCAAATATTTAAGCCATTTTATGCCAAAAGCCAAATTTAACTAATAAATCCATCCGAAGAAAACCAACCTGTGTTTTTTTTAAATTCAGAGATAGTGAGTTGTATCCCTTCCAGTGCTGCCGGAGACTCTCTATCCTATTTCATCCTTTCCTCTGCCTGTAATTATTTAGAATAACACAGTGTGAATAAATCATATACTGTTCTGCCCCTGTAGATTCCTTGCATCGGATATAAATACGGCAGTGTGATGTGGGATGATGGGGGAAACAAACAAAGAGTTGAATTAGCTGTTGGACGTTTACGCACACACTGCTGCCTCCAGGCAATAACAGAAACAACTTGGTATTCGCATTTCTTAATACAAAAAAACTCACAAGCTTACCTAGAGGTGTGAAAAACTGAAAAGCGTAAAAAGGGGAATCGAAATGAGAACAGAGACCAAATCCAATATCATTTTCATGGGTACCAGTCTTCCCATGCAAACAGCAAAATTGTCAGCGTATTCTGACCTTAGGATCTCCATTTGAATCATTAAAGCACGTGAGCAGATAATGACACACTGAATTATTCTAAAATGGGATAATCTTGCAGAATGTCAGTATTGATTTGCTGGGCCAGACACAATTAATGAAACCTCTCCTATTCTCTATTAGTGCATATAAGAGAGTTTGTGTATATTTGTGGAGAAACATCCACAGTGATAAAGGTTTATGAGGCCTTCATATTTACACCAACTTTTTAAAACCATATTGACACAGAGATATAGATGATTAAAATTGAAAATTTAAAGAGGCCATGGTCAGACATTTTGTGTTTCAGTCAGTGGTGAAAAGAGTACTGAAAAATCATTCATTCATTTTCTTGTCGGCTTAGTCCCTTTATTAATCCGGGGTCGCCACAGCGGAATGAACCACCAACTTATCCAGCATTTTTTTTTTTTTTTTTTTTACGCAGCGGATGTCCTTCCAGCCGCAACCCATCTCTGGGAAACATCCATACACACACATTCACACACTACTGACAATTTCGCTTACCCAATTCACGGTGGAAACCCACGCAACCACAGGGAGAACATGCAAACTCCACACATAAATGCCAACTGACCCAGCCGGGGCTCGAACCAGCAACCTTCTTGCTGTGAGGCGAACGTCCTACACACTACGCCACCGTGGCGCCCCTGAAAAATCATACTCAAGTAAAAGTGCCATTACTTGCCCAAAAATGTAGTAGAGTAAAAGTATTTATAGTAAATATTATTCAAAGTATGAGTAAACAGTAGCCCTTTCAAAAGTACTCAAGAATAGTGAGTAGTGAGTTTTCTACTTTGTAGAAAAATTGATATGTTTACTGAATATTACGTTTACACATCCCTGCACAAACAATATCTATGTGAAGTTTCATAAACTAATTTCGAGAGGAGCTCGTGATCTGATTAGCACGCCTGGCTGATCATCTGTAATCAGCAATAATCCAATCAGAGCGATCCAAGCTTACTATAAATGGATCAGTTTTTTCCCTACTACTCTATCTTCATTTTGGAAGAATCCCCCCTTCCACCCCATCTCCTCCTTTTTCCTCTCTTTTCAAAAGGGGAGCCTTCGAGACCTATCTGATCTCGGATCCCCTTATATGCTTATTGACTGGGCGGGAGCCTTGGGCTCAAATATCTCCGAGCTCAGGGTTCTTTCCCGGGACAGCATGCCAAACCTGCTATAAACGCTAAGCATATCTAAGGGCGAACTCTTGAAAGTGTATTTAGAGATCGTTTGTCTATTTTCGTTCGTTCGTTCCAACTTTCCCTCAATTGTTCGTTTGTTTTCAGAATCAGAATCAGAATCAGTTTTATTGCCGAGTGTGCTTCACACACACAAGGAATTTGCTTTGGCTACAGAAGCTTCCAGTGTACATAAAGT
The DNA here is from genome assembly GCA_903798035.1 of Danio albolineatus. Classification (NCBI taxonomy): domain Eukaryota; kingdom Metazoa; phylum Chordata; class Actinopteri; order Cypriniformes; family Danionidae; genus Danio; species Danio albolineatus. The sequence goes on along the minus strand of CAIGQQ010030612.1, from coordinate 332,699 downwards.
GACAAGTGACAACACAGAATAAATATTATAAAGGACAATAGACATTAAACAGAGATGCAGTCCAACGATCTGGATGTTGAAATGTATGTACAGATTTGTTATAAATATACAGGTTATAAGGTGCTGTGTGCAAAAGAGTAAGTATTGCATTATATATTGTTATAAGGTGCTGTGTACAAGTGCGTGTGAGAAAGTATTGCCAATACTTGCCAATTTCTCCTTCCTTCATTCATTCATTTGTTCCCTCCTTCCTTCGGCAGCGGGGAGTTTTTGAGATCGACATGAGCTCAATCTCCCCTCACCTGCGAACGGGGCCCGAGGATCCCTTGAGCTTAGGGCTCTCTCCCGGGAGAGCACGCCAAACAATCTAAGGCCCCGTTTACACTAGTGCGTTTTGGTTTTAAAACACATAAGTTTTGCTACAGTTACGCCATCCATCCACACCACGCCAGAGTTTTTAAGCCGCGAAAACGGAGCGTTTTGGAAACGCTAGAGAGGTTGTTTTCATTCTAAAACGCTGCTGCCTCGTCTCAGTGTTGATGGAGGAAAACAGAGATCTTTGAAAACGGAGGCGTGGCTGCAGAGATTGGCTACGTGATTGGGGCTTTGGGTCATTGCGTATCCTTCCCTTATTCGTCAAGCACACATGGCTACAACGCCACCGGCAGACGGCAGACCAGCCTTCACTGTAAACACTGTATTTTAGATATCCATGGATGTTAGAGTGCGCGAATGGTCACGTGATATACATTTCTGGTGGCGTAGTGTGGAGGAATATCTCTTGAGAGACGCTGGGTAAAACGCTAGTGTGGCCACAGATCGTTTTCATGCCAAAACGCCGTTTTAAAACTAAAACGCACTAGTGTAAACGGGGCCTCAGTCTAAATCATGGGCTAAGACACACCACAAGTTAATCAAGCTGATTTAGAGCAGATTTTTCCCTTTCTGACAATCCTAGGTCTTGGTGATTCCAAAGATTATCGTATCACATTTTCCTGTGGTGTAAAGTGTGTTATGAGGGACTTAATCTGCTCACAAGATTGTTGGAATGTTGCAAATTGTAAATATTCAAAATGTTGATCTGTGGAAAGCCCTGATGTGTGGGGGGAATCTTGAGGACAGCCTATAGGACAAATGTGCATACACGAGCCGGAGAGTATCAGGTAAAACAAAGCAATATGCGATCAGATAACAGAATCATAACAGTCATGGCACCTCAGAAAGTGAAATGGATTTATCACTGCCTGCAGTATTGACATTGGAGGAATGCAGATTTTGTCTGAAAACTGAAAACATCTTTGTTGAACTTGACAATAAATGGTTGATTTTTTAGCCTTACACAATACCCTATGTGTGTAGTCTTCCAAAAGAGTCTGCTATTATATTATAATTATCATTATATGATTTTTGTGTCGATTTTGTGTTATCCCACAATTATGACACAATCTTTTAATCAGACGTACAATATAACATGTCTAATTCTTATTATAAAATTGTAATCAGTTTCCATATGCTGTTTGTCATTTTTATTCATTATGTTTGTATACCATTGAAGTTTCCTCTTTAGTGAATGTGGAATTGTGATAAGAGTCTATAAACCATATTTTGACAGTCTTTAATGTGACGTGATTGTGTGGGAAAGCCTTTTCAAGCTTGCTTATTTGCTCATTTTTGACCGCACAAAATGCACTTACCAAACAAAAGGCAATTTCCCTGCAATTTCATTATCCAAAGAGTTACACTTCATACTGGCACTGTGACATCAATCCTAACTGGTAAACTTCCCAGCCATTTGCAGGCTTTTATCATTAGCGTATGGCTAATAAATATAAGCGTGTCTCTGTATGGCAGCTGAATTTGTTCCTTTCTGTGCTCGCACGAATTTGTCTGGCTCTTTCAGTCTGAATGGATGGTAAGCCAGGCTGACTTCACACTGCCGAGCTTGATCTGTCACAACAGTGGGAAAACTCTCGTGGAGATCTGAACTGTCATCGCTCAGGGCACCGGCTTGCTTATTTTGAATGAAGAAATGTGAGAGAGCTTGACGGCAAACTGTCATTTGAACAGTGGGGACTCAAATCCAAAATGTCCAGAACAGAATAAATGAGGAAAATATATGAGAAAAGGTGGATGGTGAGGGGGGAGGGGGAAAACACCTCCTGTTACTAGGCTACGGGTCTCTGGAGATGGTGTGATGAGCGCCCGTCACATTGCCACCCTTTGAATAAATACGTCATTAGCATGTGGATTCAATGGGCGTCTCGGTTTCTTCTCATCAGTGACCTCTCATTTTGGACATGTTTTTGACTGACCGTTTGACATAGAAATGCATCTAGAAACTGATCCGAGTTCAGTGGTTCGATCAGCAATGATTATCATTCTGATTGTACTCGCAATGAGCATGTTTACATGCAGATCGATAAGCTGATAACTCGGCCTAGACTGAACCTGTGCCCCCCAAAAAATCTGCTGTTTTTTTTTTAGCCATCATTGTGTCAGTTTATTTATTTATGCAAATGCATGTAAATAGATAATTTTATATATTTTTTACATTTTATTTTCAATATATAATTGAATAATATGCAAATGTTTATTTGATTTATGTACAAAACAAAGTGTAAAGTAATATTTTCTGTCTTTTAGCAGATATATGAGAAACTTTGTTACCAAACAACTGGGTTTTGCATTGTAAACTTGTAAAATCTTGAATAAATTTAAATTTATGATTTTTTTTTTCACATCTTAAGTATTACTACTCTTAAAATCAATTGGCATTAAAACTGCAGATGTTTTTCATAATTCTGCAAAAATTGAAAAAAAGATGGCAGATTCTGTCTGGCCTTTTTAATTTGCATATCTAACTTTTGAGTATATCATTTGTTTCATTATTTCTTGTCAGTTGTCGTTATAATATTAAATAAATGATTAAAAAGTGAACGATGCTAATTATCCTCTGAAGATGCAGCCTTTTAGCTGTTAACTTTTACAGGCACAGCATGAAAACCTATTTGCATAATTCTCGGGGTCAAGAAAACATCTGAATTTGTGGTATGTGTTTCATGTGTTTAAATCCTTCCTTAAATTCATAGTATCTCACACGTGTACTTAAATAAGTTAATGAGTTTATTGGCAACATCACGGTTAAAGGGAAAAATTCAGCCGTGACAACCAATTTATTGCATTTATGACCTTACTCTAATAAAGGAAAATCATTTAATGTTTTTACATGTTGAACACGAGCACTGTTAGCTTATCAAGCATAGGAAGTAAAAGCAATGTAAAATCAATGTAAAACTACATTGTTCACAGTTCTCTTTTCTATTACATTTGCTTTTTAAAACACTATGTATTTGTAGGTTTAGGGAAGGGTTTAGGTCAGTAGATTGCTAGGCCCAACCTTTTCATGGACATGTACAAGACAGATATGTATCCGAAACATACAACAAAATGTACCCTAAGAAATGTATTTTAGATTCACAAAAATGTAGACAGCACCCTGCTTTGTCATCTGAAACGTGCAAGCCAAAGTTCCTTGAGCAACGCATTTTACATTTCGCAAAAATAAACGATGAAGCATGTATTTTTAAATAGCTGCGACTAATAAAATAATATTAACATGAATAAGACAATTAAGACTCCATTAAAGAAGTTATAAACAAAGATTTTTAATTACCTCAATCCAACTAAAGTCATATTTTAAGTAAACACACATCAAATTAAGGCAGAGTAATATCAAAGTGCACAATTGCTGTTGTGTATGACATTTATTAACACATTTTGTGACAGGATACACACGTCAGCTGTAAACAATTGGACGACAAACAAAATATTATTATAGCTTCATGCATGAATCAATTTGTATCCACCACCATCAGATATAGCACGACTAATAAATAACCGCACTTGAAGCTTTAATTTAAGTTGAAACACTCAATATTGTATATAATAGCATAACAAATCCAAACTTGACAAATAATATGTGACATTTAGGAGGAATGATGAATGCTGTCGCATGGGAATGTAATTATTTGTGTCATTAATTAACAAATGTAGTAAAACATTTCAAATGTAAACATGAAAGAAATATTTAACTCATGTAAACACCTTCATAATTAGAATAAGTTAAATAATTTGATTGTTGATGTCCATGTATACTTAACAATTGTGATCTTCGGGTCAAAATAAGTGACACAGCTTGGACAAACATTTTGAAATGCTGTCAGTCACAGACTGACAGTGTGTTTGTTACACAAGGAGACTTGTGTAAAATCTAAGAGGGCAAAAGAGAAAAGAAAGCTTCCCGCTGGATTCTGGACAGATTCTTGAAGAGGTTGTCGGCAGCACTGGAGCGGGATAAAACAAAATCACCTCAGGAGCAGCTTGATAGTCTTTGATGGCTTTAGGACGCCTTACTGAGAAGCACGATATTCAGCGGTTCAGGGTTTTGTTAATGAAAAGGATTCTACGAATTACACACTTATCCGAATGGAGCGACTTTTCAATTAGGCTGGGATATAGAGACTGCAAATGATGGTCCCTAGAAAAAGTGGAAAGATTTTGAAACCATGCGTGTCTGTGTGTCAATGTGTTTGTTTGTTTGTTTGTTTGTTTGTTTGTTTGTATGTGTGTGTGTGTGTGTGTGTGTGTGTGTGTGTGTGTGTGTGTGTGTGACACTATCTTCTGATTTCCAGCAAGAACAAACACAAGCTCTGGGTTCAAAAATGATTGCATTGCAGTCTCTATTCCACTTGACTCAAGAGACTTGTGTTTGAAATACACACTTTGAGGTAAACATATTGAACCCAAGAGTGGTCTGTGTGGTCCTATTTTTGTTGGACAAATAACCTTCAGAAACCTTCATTTCTAGTGTTTTTAGAATGATTATAAAAATAATTTTGTTATGGGATGCGTATTTTCAAATTTCAAGAATACACTGACAAAAGCAGCCGATTCGAATTTTATCACTCGATTGAATGGGTGCAGATAGATATGGGCCATTAGGGGCATTCTGCACCTACTAGTAGGCTCATACTGATAACATTCAAAGCTTTGTCTTGTTGTCTATCCAAGATTTAGGAAGAACAAATAAAAACTTGACTTCTAGTTGATCATTTAGTATCAGAAGTGGTTTATATGAAAGGCAAAGGCCTCTAGTTTACGTTTATTTGACCAAAATAAAATATGATCATGCCTTGATTTTTACTTATTTATTTAGGACAGTAACTTTTAATAAAGTCATCTGAAATGGCAAAGAAAGCCATCTTCCAGGACTTTTACAGTTCATCGTGATTATTTGGATTCATCTTCAATGCTTCCTCTGTCTTACCCCAGACATGCTCAATAATGTTTATGTCTGGTGATTGGGCTGGCCAATCCTGGAGCACCTTGACCTTCTTTGCTCTCAGGAACTTTGATGTGGAGGCTGAAGTATGAGAAGGAGCGCTATCCCGCTGACGAATTTGCCTTCTCCTGTGGTTTGTAATGTAATGGGTTGCACAAATGTCTTGATACCTCAGGCTGTTAATGTTGCCATCCATTCTGCAGATCTCTCACATGCCCTCATACTTAATGTAAACCTTCTGCGGCTTTTCCAAATGATCAACTAGAAGTCAAGTTATTATGTGTTGCTCTTACAACTGGGATCTACGACAAGACTTTTGTCAGGTAGTGTATGCTATTTTAGTTGTTTTAATTTAAAATCTCATGGTTTATCCATTGAGTTACTTGCAAAATTATACTGTAAAATTAGGTGTCCAAGGTATGATAGGATGAAATCTCTCTGACCATTACATCACCACCCTATTTTGGTGCAGAAATTGACACCATTACGCCAGGCAACGTTTTTCCAATGTACTGTTGTCCAGATTGCTTTTCTTAGCTGACAGAAGTGTGCTCCGCATGGTTGTTTGTGAAGTCCCCAGAAGTTCAAGATGTTTATGAAATACTTAGACCAGCCTGTCTGGCACCAGCAACCATTTTACATTTATTAAAGTTTAGTTGAGATTAGTTTGTGTTAAGGCTGGCTCACACTGTGCAATTTTTAAAAATCTTGAAAGATTGTGGCATGTTACACTGCATGACCATGGCTCACATGTCACCCTGTAAGATCTTGGCTATCATAAAGTCAGACTGAACGACACTGAAGATGCGCCAAACACAAAAGAAAATGCCACCCGGAGCTTGACGTCATCCTCCCGTGACACTTTCACTATCCCGTGCTCTGAAATGATTCAGCAAATGTAAACAAACTGTAGCAAGTTTTGACATTTGAACTGCAGTCATTTGAATTGTTGCATCTATTGTGTCATCAAATTCGGTGCTCCCATTGGTTGCTGGATTGACGCTCATCGCAACTGTTGTCACACTGTAGGAAACGGTCTGAAATCTTCTAACACTGCCAGAACGTCATCGGAGGAAAAATCTGATCGCAGCAGGCATTAAGCGGCTCTTTGTGAGCATGTCAATCCAACGATCAAAGATCACAGATTTTAGCCCAGGATTTCAGGAATCTTTTAACATTTTCCAAATTTGTCTCAAGATGACAAAATCCTGGCTAAAATCTCACAGTGTGAGCAGGGCTTAATAAAGTGGCCAATGAGAGTGTGAGTTTGAATGACGGATACACTCATGTCAGCCTCCTTAAACAATTGTGCGATCCTAAGCTATTAATAAACATCTCTAATCCCTCTGTAAAATACCTGAGAACACATATTAATATGTACCTTCCTCATTTGCATTGACCTATACACATGACATTAGTGGAGGTTAGAAAGCTGGAATATCATAATATGGTATGTTCATGTCTTTGCACAAATCTTACTCTCTGTCAATTTCCAGAATATTTGCACACTACAATGATCCCTGTTATAATATCTGCAGTAGCATGTTCTGACATTTATCCTGCACCTTAAATATTTTAAGACATAAAAAGTGTGCATAGCTATTTCGTGATGATTGATTATAGAGCGTGTTTGGCATGTTGTCCCGGGAGAGAGCCCTGAGCTCATGAGATCCTCGAGTCCGGGGCTCCCTCCCATTGTAGAGATAGAGGGGAGCTTGAGCTCAGGTACTATAGGTCTCGAGAACTCTCCTGCTTGTTTTGACAAATAAGAATTAGGAATTACTCTTGATAGATATACGCTGATTAAGTGTTCTTCTATGGTGTTGATTTGGTTTGGTCAATTTACTTATGTCACATGTCTTGCCTGTGGGAGGATAAATTAGTTCATAAATACACTTTATTTATGGATCAGCAAGAACAGAAATACAGTGTGTGTGTGTGTGTGTGTGTGTGTGTGTGTGTGTGTGTGTGTGTG
>CAIGQQ010030612.1:283581-314525 GCA_903798035.1 Danio albolineatus | reverse complement strand
GACTCTAAACCGGTAATGTGTGTGTTGATCTGGTCCTTACTTTGACTATAAACCGGTAATGTGTGTGCTGATCTGGTCCTTACTTTGACTCTAAACCGGTAATGTGTGTGTTGAGCTGGTCCTTACTTTGACTCTAAACCGGTAATGTGTGTGTTGATCTGGTCCCCACTTTGTCTAAGAACCTATTGTGTGTGTGGCGGTCCTCACTTCTACTCAAAACCTGAAATGTCCCCACAAGTGACCGCTGTGTCAGGTCTGAATTTTTTTTAGTGGAATATTCATAACCTGAAGTGATATTGCGGAATAGTTTGTGTTTTTGTGTGCCAAAATATTTTTTTCATGTTTCTAACATCATCAGAAAGGGTGGTCCCCAGTATGTAACCACTGTGACAGGTGGGCCTCACAATGCACAAAAACAAGTATGTGTGTGTGTGTGTGTGTGTGTGTGTGTGTGTGTGTGTGTGTGTGTTTATTATCTCTGGATTTTTTTTATGATTTATAGTTACACAGTACAAAATGATTTACATATAATACGCATCCACACATCACTACGATGTATTTAATAGTATCACTACTACCTTTATTTTTACACAATACAATAAAGCAAAATGTGTACTGCACATAAGTAAAATTAAATAACATTATTATTACAGTGGCTTTAATAATTTGCATTCAAGATAGATTTATTTAAACATATATTAATTAATTAACACATCACAGTTACATAAAATTGTTAAAAACAACTGTTGCAGTGGGTTTCTGAGGAGAACCAAGTGACTAAGTGAGATACCCTTCTAAATAATGGCAAACTACAGATGAATTAGGCTCTAATTTCAGATAAAGTTAATCAGAAGCCTCAGGATAAAAACATGAACACGATTAGTGTCACTCACTCACTCACCTTACAAGTATGAATGGCCCGTTCTCAGCAGGCGTCTTTGAGAGGATTTTACTTAATTAAAGATTGATCCATCACAGACAGAGAGTGGCTTCAAATTCATTTCTAATGACATGCACAATAGCTATCTGGAAATGTAATTTAGACAGAAAAAAAAACAATATAAAACAGATTTTTTTTATGTGGTCATGATCTAGCTTTTTGTTTGTATTGAACTGTTCTACTGGGGTACTTTACATTTAGGATTTTTTACAGCGAAAAGCATTATCATTTTTAAGTAATCTGTATTTTAAGGCATACTGTAGTTTACCCCAAAAGTTAAAAATTGACCATTGTTTACTCATCCTTCACTTGTTCAAAACCTATTCTACTTTTTTCTAGAACAAAAAAGATTATTACACAAGAATGCTGATTGCTGGCAACCATCAAATTCCATAGTATGAATAAATATGGAAGTCAATGGATACTAGCAACCTGCATTCTTCAAGATATATTCTTTTGTGATCAACAGAAAAAAATTTACTCACAAAAGTTCAAAACCACATTAAGGAGAGTAAATGATGAGGTAATCTTCATTTTGGGGTGAACGATAACTTTAGGTCCTGTTTTGACTGTAAGTCTCAACTGAACGGTTTGAATAGACATGCTGATTGTAGACTTGGAAGTAAACACCTAATGGTATGATTGGATCACAGTTTTGCATGTTTACATTTTTTCAGAACTTAGAACAAACAGCTGTGTGCCCACCAGTGTGAACCTCTGCATGTTTGACATCTCTGCATATTATTACATCCCCCAGAGATGGATACTGCTATGATTTAGGTTACAAAAATGTATACAATAAACATTGAGTACATATAAAATGATCTGTATTGCAGAACAATTTTGGCAGATTGGTTTCAATATAAGCTTCTTTTATAGTTTTGACCTTTCACAGGCCTGGTTTTATGTAAAATGTTTACACTAAAGCAGGATTATGCCATAGTTCAATTTAAACATTTAAGTCATCTATGTAAATGTGCCTTTGGAGAAAAAATCATTACTAGTGTCCATCATAGACAACACTTAGCACTTTAGTCAGTGCAAGTTTTTTTCTTACATTTTTGCTTACATTTTAGTCTGGGACTAGGTTTAAGCTTTGTTTGTGAAATTGGTGGATAGTGTTTACAATTACTTCTTAAAAATCAAAAGATTGAGGTGATGAGGTGAAATTTTCAGTTTATGACCATTTTACTGTGGCTTAAAGAAATTCATTCATTCATTTTCTTTTCGGCTTATTCCCTTTATTAATCTGTCGCCACAGCGGAATGAACAGCCAACTTATTCAGCATATTTTTTACACAGCGTATGCCCTTCACTGGCCCTTCAGCTGCAACTCATCACTGGGAAACATCCATACACACTCATTCACACACATACACTACAGACAATTTAGCTTACCCAATTCAACTATACCACGTCTTTGGACTGTGGGGGAACCGGAGCACCCGGAGGAAACCCACGCCAACACAGGGTCAACTGACACAGCCGATACTTGAACCAGCAATCTTCCTGCTGTGAGGCCATCGTGCTACCAACTGCGCCACCGTGATGCCCACTTAAAGAAATAGTATAAAACTAATACAAATATTTAATAAAATTGATAAAATAATTAATAGTGATTTAAAAAAACAGATTAAAATGTGCTAAAACAGGTTATAAAAGAATGAAAAAGAAAAGAAATACACAATAGTGTCATCTGTCTGATGTACAGTGCTCATTAAGTAAAGGCACAGCTAAACAGATGTGTTTTCAGTCTTGATTTAATTGTGCCTAACGTTGGAGCACATCTAATCATTTCTAGAAGTTGATTCCAGCAGCAGGGGGCGTAATAGCTGATGGCAGATTCACCCAGCTTTGACTGAACTGGAATTTATCTTGGAATCTAATTTGCTTGATCATAATGATCTGAGTGATCTGATAGGTTTGTATTCAGTGAGCATATCTGTAATGTATTAAGGTCCTTTAGGCCATTTAGTGATTTATAAACAAGTAGAAATACTTTAAAATCTATTCTGAATGTAACTGGGAGCCAGTGTAAAGACCTGGGGATAGATGTGATGTGCTCTGATTTTCTGGTTCCCGTCAGAATCCTGGCAGCAGCATTCTGGATGAGCTGCAACTCTCTGACTAGCACTTCTTTTGTGTATTGCTGTTTCTTGTTGAATTGCTGAATGCCTCCTCAATTGTAAGTCACTTTGAAGAAAAGCGTCTGCTAAATGACTAAAATGTAAATGTAAGTGAAAAACTCGTAACTATTAACAGTAGAAAAAAAACAATACAATGGAAGTCAATGGTTACCATTTGTTTTTTTTTAAATTCCACCTTTAAAAGGGGGGCCCACCATGTATTTTTAAGGTTTGGTTGTGTTTATAAGATGTAAAGCAGTGTGTGCTAATGCTTCATTTGTGAAAAGTCACGTTATTTATTCATATATCTTACTTTGATTATATACAGCTACTCAGCTAACATGAAAATGACTGTCATATTTCCTAGTTCCTCTGAAAGGCCTGCCCTCAAGAAGCTCTGATTGGTCAGCTAACATAGCATGCTGTGATTCACAGATCTGCTCCACGTCACCACCCCACGCCCAGTGACAGCCTCTTACTCCATTCGGAATAAGCATGTGCAAGTAATATAAAACGGTCACATATCTTTTAGGAGTTTGTTATTTGAGATGTAGACTGCACGGAAAGTGAACGCATAGAGAGACACTGAAATCGGCCGCATAGAGAGACACTGAAATCGGCCGCATAGAGAGACACTGAAAGTGGCTGCATAGAGAGACACTGAAAGTGGCTGCATAGAGAGACACTGAAAGTGGACGCATAGAGAAACACTGAAATCGGCCCCATAGAAAGACACTGAAATCGGCCGCATAGAGAGACACTGAAAGTGGCTGCATAGAGAGACACTGAAAGCAGCTGCATAGAGAGACTCATCACCAGTGCTGGTAAAGATTATGGGTGTTTACAGTGGTTTGACTGAAAAACATGAATTTATAGCTAAATTGTTGGCGGTGCCAAACAGAATTTCAGCACTTCAAAAGCGTTGTTTACATCCTTGTTCACGCCCTCGCTACAACATACAGTTAAAGCTAGAAATCTTAATCTGAAGCAGTTGTAATCTCACTAGCCCGGATTTACTTTTTGTAGTACCCAAACTTTGTTCACCGTAGGCTTTGCTAAGCTAACTCTGTAAAAGCCAATAGCTGCGTCCCAAATGACACACTATACACTATGCACTTATGCACTATGTACTTATGCACTTACACACTCAACAGCGTAGTGTATGTCTGTAGTGTTGTCCCAAATGCAACACTAATGCCTTTTTTACTAAGCGGAAGTTCAAAGCGTTTTCCTGATGACGTTTGACGGTTGCCAAAATCTTGAAATAAATGACCAAAGTACCAAATAATACCTGGCTTGAGTGTATCTGCATTCACCATCAGGAGGTGCTATAAGCACTCTCGTAGGAGAATTTTGCTTTCACAATCCAAAATAAATAAAGTTATCCAACATGCTCCACCCCTTCCGTTATGTGCGCAAAGCTGTGGTCAATGAGTTTGTGTAGTGTCCATCATTACACAATTGAAGGACACTTATTATTTTTAGAGTTTTCAGTGTGAACGCACTACTTACACTATTTATACTACAAAATAGCATAGAATAGTGCATAAGTATGCGATTTGGGACACACCTAATGTCTCCCTTTGCATTGAACTTTGAACATATTACATGCAGAGATGTTGTTTATGTTCACACAGCTACATTACACATCAACTAAAGTTTAAAATATAATATCGTAGTGGACCACCCATTTAAATAAAACTCAAGCAGGTTTAGAACAAGTAAAGATTCAGTAAATGCTGACAGAATTATCAGTTTTGATTGAACTATCCCTTTAAAAAGAGTTCAGTTGTTCCAGTTAGCATGCTTGAGATATTTCTATCATTTCAAATTTTTCACAATTTCAAGGAATCTCTGTGAAAGGCACGAAAATGGTTTTACTGCAAAAAAGGGTTTCAAATGCTACAATTTGCAAGCACTAAAACCAAACCGGAAAATAAATCCTGTTCCCAGAGTGAACCCTTTGATACTCTTCCCCATTAAATGGATGGCAAATTCAGGTGTGATGGTAAGATAAGCCTTTGTCATGAGCCGGGGTAATATGAGGTGCCTGTATGGAGGAGGCTTTATTTCCAGTGTTTGGAATTCCGGTGGAGCGAGTGGGTGGAGACAGAAGATGAAACATATTTCCCTCTGTCTGGAGCTCTATATGAGACACGAGTGAGCAGCTAATAAAATTCACTCCAAGCACAGCCAGGGGAGAGACCAGCAATTGTATTAAGGCAGTTTTCAATTGCTATTTCCAAATGCATTCGCAGAATTTTTCCCTCCGACTGAACGAGACCAAAAGTATTTTTCAATTCAAATAATTAAGTCAGCTTAAGAGGAAATGGCAATCTAGCAGCGCATTTAAAAATATTAAGAGAAAAACACAAAAGAAAAAATAATAGATTTACTGCTGTATGCTTTAACAAATAAGGGGTCAGTTTGCTGTTGGTAGATAAGAGTGGAGAATCCTGTAGGTCTCTGAATAGTTTGTCTATTTCAGTTTGCATGATTGACAACTCAAGTTAAGTCAACAAAACAACTAGATTTGTTCCATTTCAAGGGTCCAGATAATTACTTCTCCCCGTGAGCAGATGGAATTTGAATAGGGCTGAAACTCATGCTTCATTTCTTGCCAATTTTGTAAAAATGTTTTGTCAACACCATTTCCTCTTTCAGACTGTCACGAAAGTGTACTTTTTCAAGACCAAGGTTGTCTCTCAGTTCTCTGTAAGTGTGCACTCAAAATATCAGAAAAGTCTGTAGCTGTTACTGTCACAGTCTGCAAGAGCTGTGAAGACCATTAACAGTGTGAACATTTAAAACAGGAAGCACTCTGGTTATTGATCACTGCTGATTAAGTAACAAGAGGACAGTTCCTGCGACAAGGATTCTGTCGTCATTTTCTCACCCTCATGCCCTTTAAAGCCTGCATGAAATCAAATTGTACAATGTTTATTTTGCAGCGCACATTGTTAGTCTTAAGGTGACTAACCATTTTATTGCTTAACCCTTTGGTGGGCATCATAATTGTTTGCTTTACGTTTTGTCCATAAGTTGAGGTATTGAGGTAAGCAGAATAATCTTGTTATAGCTTTGAAATTGTTCTAATGGTAAAACATTATTTACTTATGCCTTTGGCGGATTATTTAGCTTGCTTTAAGGAAAACTCACATAATTTTGACTTATTATTTTTGAAAACAAAACTATATTTTTTGCTTGTCTAGAAAATGCTTGTCATGATATAAAAACATTAAGATATTTGGACTGGAACAGCGGTTAGGAACCTTTTTTCAGCAAAGAGCCATTTATGAGTTTTTTTATCAAATGCTTTTCTTAAAGAGCCATTTGGCGTGTGTATGTATATAGCAAAACCTTTATTTATTTATTTATTTATTTATTTATTTATTTATTTATTTATTTATTCATTCATTCATTCATTCATTCATTCATTCATTCATTCATTTATTTATTTATTTATAAATAAAACCTTTATTTATGTTCATGCACAACTCAAAAATAAACAAATATGACGCATCACAACATATGAAGAAAGGACACTCATGAATGTTGTTACCATAGAAATGTACCACAGAAATGCAACTTAATTGGTGTCGCAATTCAAGTTAAACCACAGCATATGCGCATTGGTTGAAACGTACTATGTTTGTAAAGTGTGTTCTTATTCATTTCGCTGTAGAAAGTACAATATGAAGGGAATTGTAATTGCATTCTCAATAGGAAACTGATTTCTAGTTACAGTTATAATTTTGTAAACTTTAAAATATTATTGAAGAGAGACAGCTGGAGAGCCACATAGTGTTGGTCAAAGAGCCACATGTGGCTCCCGAGCCATAGGTTCCCGACCCCTGCATTAGAACCTAGGCAAAAACTCAACATTTTTTGTTGTTGTTGTTGTTGTTGTTGAACCAGTGGCGGTTCTGGCGGGGTTAGGTTAAAAATGCAGGTGTCAAAATTTTGACGTGGATGGCACCAAAAATTTTGGCTACAATGCACAATTTGTCTGCGATGCATAATTTTTAAAATAAGAGTCTACATTAGCCGTTTTGTGCCAGTCTGTCAAGATAAAATTGCTTACAACACCATAATATTTTAAAGAAAGAAGTTAAAGTTTGCATAAGCAATGACTGATCTTATGCACTGGTATATATACTTATATATACTTTAAGAAATGAGACGTATTGTGGCTCCAGAAGAAGTATTTTTGTTTTATTGAAATTACTGTGGAAAATTTCCTTGGTTTGTTAAAGATCTCTTGGGAAATATTATTTTGAATTAACAGGAGGGCAAATTTTTTTTACTTCAACTGCATATGCTAAAGTTTATATGTGCGAAACATTGCCTTGATGTACTCGAATGTTAAAAATGTGTCTGCAAAACACAGTTACTTGTCAAATAAATAACCATGGAAGATTAATTTTCAAATAAGTTTGTTATTTCATTAGCTTGTTTATGAAAACTCCAGAGTGATGCATGGAAAAATGACATAGAATAATCCTTTTAGAAGTTTGTGGTGTATTTTTAAAGTGCACAAGTGGCCCCTAAAAGTACAAGTGGCCCCTGCCTGGCCCCCAGTAACTCTGGTCTAGAACCGCCACTGCAGTGAATAAAGTTAAAAACCAATAACTGAGTTGAATATTAAATGCATTTATAAACTTTATACTTTAATTTAAATGTAAAAGTGATTTTTACTACTGAATATTGTGTCATTTTGACAGTTGAATCTACCACAGGACTTCAGAAGAAAACCTTTCAAAATAATACACTTTTCTGTTTTTATGGTGTTTATTTGTCAGACCTTGGTCACTATGAACTGTCATTAGACGACCAGACTTACGTAATGATCTCTAGTTCTGTGTTTCACAGAAAAATGTAACAGTAAATGGGTTTGGAATGACATGTGTGTTAGTAAAGAACAGCATACAAAACAAAAACACCTTGAGAAAAGTGCCATATTACATATCAATAAATTCAGTTGGGCATACATTGATTCATAAAGAAAACTAACCCATTAAAATGTTTTGCTCGGGATGAAGAATGGCTGTGAAAATAAAATGTATTATGCAATTAGATGGTACAAAGGTACAGATGATCTGTGACTTCGGGTGAATAGAATCATCTGTGACTTTAGGGTGAATAGAATCATAATCGAGTAACGCTGGGGGAAGCAGATCCAATGAAAGCCAACACTTCACTCCTGTCAAACAGACTAACAATGAAGTGCGTGTTGTGCTGGTAAGTGAGGAAAGGAAAAGCTAATGGAGCCCAGAGGGCTGGAGAGTGTTTTTCAGAGAGTGAGGTAATGACTGTAACCTCTGCTGCCGCCCGCCTGCCAGATCAGGCTGAAAAACCACTCAAACCAACTGAAGGAGAACCTGCCAGCCTATTGGACTGCAGACAGCAGGACAGGCAAGGCTCGTGAAATGCTTTATGTATGTGTGTGATATGAAGAAGTGCAAAGAGAAAGAAAATGACAGTGAAAGAGAGAAATGATCACAATGATTAAAGTCAACTAAGGGGATAGTTCACCCAAAATGTGGTAAATGTATTTTTTTTTTACATTTTTTTTGCATGAGTAACAATCAGACATTAAATGTATAATCAGATAAAAAAGGTGGCCATGCAACAAAAATAAAAATGAAAGCATAATGTTGTTAAAAATATATATATTAACTTTTGCAACATCTTTTGTGCTTTTGTGTTAAAAAGATACATGCTTTTTAACTTAGCATAGCTAAACAAGCATACTTGATGGTTATACAAAGATTAAAATGTAAGATTTTCTGCTAAAATAAAAATGTCTTAAAGTTTGACTGCTTTTGAGTCTGACTGTTTGTGTTCATTTATGATAAATAGTCTATAATGAATCAGTAAACTAGGTAAGGTATTAACATAAACCCCAATATTATTTTGTGCTGGTTGACTTTTTATGAATCTTAATATGAATCACCAAAAAACAGTTCAAAATTCTTCTGATTTTTTTTTTCTGAAGAACAAAGTAATGTGGACAACCTGAGGATGAATAAATCACCCCAAATTAAATTATTTTGGGTCAACTTATGTAAACAAACATAAGATTTAAAAGTTAAACAAGAACTTTCATACACGTTATGCAAGAACTGAAGAAAAAAGTAATCTCAACGACCTGAGGAGGAATAAAGTAACCCCAAATTTTCTTTTTCCTTTTTTTTTTTGGATGATCTATCCCTTTTAAATGCAAATCTAAATGAACAAACATACGATATAAGCTATACGAGAACATTCAGGAAATAGAAATGTGTTAATGATTATTGTTAATACATTTGAAGGCTTTGAAGAACCAATGTACTGTAATGCTAATGATGCTCACTCCAAAGTTAATTATCTGCTAGGTCTTTTAAAAAGGTCATGATAACTCATTAAAACACGTATATGGTTCATTTAGTCTGATGAATCACACTAGAACTGGTGCTAAAAAAAGTGTACATAATAATCTGAGAACACGAGTTGAGTCTTTTCACGGTTCAAAGATCTTCTCAAAAGGCTGCTCAGCGGAGAAGTGCCACATGAATGTGATTTCTCCTAAAGGGATGATCTGAAAATAGCAGGTGCTTTCAGATGTTGATACTGCCGACTCTGTAGTTTCACGATTGCACTGCATGGGTATAAACCTGGGTCGGTATTCACAAAACATTTTAAGAGCTCTCCTAAATCGCAGTAAAGATTTTTAGCAAAGGACTTTCTCTTAAAAGGCATTCACCAAAGTGCTGAGTCAAACTTTTAATAAGGAACAGACAAATGTCTTAAAGCAACAGTTCATCCAAAAATAAATTTTACTCATCC
The DNA here is from genome assembly GCA_903798035.1 of Danio albolineatus. Classification (NCBI taxonomy): domain Eukaryota; kingdom Metazoa; phylum Chordata; class Actinopteri; order Cypriniformes; family Danionidae; genus Danio; species Danio albolineatus. Next base: position 304,631 of record CAIGQQ010030612.1, on the reverse strand, counting down.
CCCACTTGATCCAAACCTTTCTACACTGTAACGCAATTGATTTGTGTTGGCACAACAAAGAAATTAATGTAGCTGTATGTGGATTGAAAATAAACCATTAAGTTATGCCCCTCAAAAATCTCAGGAATTGTGTTGAATCAGCTCATTGTGTACTGTTAAAAACAAAGGAAGACATTCTGAAGATTGTTGGGGAAAAATCAGCCATTGACTTCCATCTTGTTTTGTGTTTAACAGAAGAAAGAAATTCACGTTTAGAGCTCCTTGAGTTTGTAAAAAATGCACAAATCAAACATGAATGAATTAAGTTAATTAATTAGATTTCACTAATTTACTGTAAGTGGATTTCACATAAAACCTTTAAGTTGTGAAAAAAACCCTGAAGAATTGTATAGTTTCAGCTCATTTTAAATATGTATTTTAAACAAAGAAAAAATTATAAAAGATAATATTATGTATAGCCATATTTGAATAAAAGTTTCGAAATAAAATGTTGCCAAAATTCAAATAAAGGTTTCAATAAATTAAAGGCAAATTGTCACTAATTAAACAAGTATGTTCAGCTCATCGTCAGTCTCATCAGTGTCAGTGCTTTACACAATGGATATGCATAAATATGCATATAAAACTAACACTGTTGAATAATTGAATCATTATAGCTGATAATAAGATATTAATGCATTATTTGTAACTGTGGATGAAGTTCTACAATAGTCATAATGTAATACTAAGGACTGATTAAGTTAAAGTCAAGACCTTTTTAAAAGCTAATAATCATAAAATGTTTGTAAACTGTTATATTAAAAAACATTTTAGGATAGTTTGTGTTTTGCTCTTAGTGACTCAGGAATCCTACTCCTAACATTTCAAATATTTAGGAGCCCATGTTAAAATGCGTTGTGAAAAAGTCTTAGAGCAAAAAATGTTTCCTAAATTAAGGACTTCATTTATTTTTAAATAAGTATTGAACACATCACCATTTTTCTAAAGGTGCAGTTGACTTGAAATTTTCAGTGGATGTTGATAACAACCAAATAAATCCATACATGTATGTGCAAAGAAAACAAATCTAACTAGTTTACAATTTATTAATGAAATAAATAAATAAAAAATTATGCAGGGAAAAGTATTGAACACATGAAGAAAGGGAGATGTAGAAAGGCAGTACAAGCCCAGACAGCAGCTGAAATATATATATATATATATATATATATATATATATATATATATATTCGTTTGCCCGTTCGTTTTTTGCTACAGATTATGACCTCATGATTATGATTCTTCATGATTATGGCCCCTAATTCTCTTTCTTCAGCAAGTTTCCCCATGTATATTGTACTAAGACTCGCAAACATTACAAAATAAAGATGCAGAGTAGGCCTAATCATTTTTCTTTGCTGCATCAGAAGGTCTTGAAATGCAGTCCCATTGTGTAAATGACTGGAATCAAAGTGGAGTGATGTTTTCGAGAGGTATAGCAATTAAGATAAGACTGCACTGTGAGATTTAATCAACCAAGCCACTCAGAGCTGTTTAATACAAATGCGTGCCATTTATAGAACATTTGTAGAGCTTGCTTGATTTAAAAAAAAAAAAAAATGCATGCAGAATTTTTATCACTGCACTCATAAGACATACAGTTACCTTTATTTCAATGCAGCAAAGTCTCACAAACACACATACATTTATAAACGATGTCTTGAACACTGGGGGAATCTATTTGTTTTATAAAGAATAAAGATAAAAGACTGTGAAGGAAATAATTATAGTTGAAAATTTGTGTATGTTCTGTAAGTCTGACTGGTTCCTTGTGTCACATTCAGTTTGGTATTACATGATATGTCATAATTTTTCTTGAAAATAACTTCATATCTCCAAACAAAACTGTAAAATTTGAGGAATAAGTTGAGTCCTTTGCATTACTGGATGTTGCTTTCATTTTTTTCATTTCTCGTGTAAAACATGTTTCAAAATGTTTACTTCAATCCCTGTGCAACCAGTGGTAGATGACAAATTGCAGTACATGACAGAAATTGTAATTAAAACTTTAACATTATTTAAAGAAGGTCTAGGTGCTTTAGGATTGGCCCACCCTGTCACTAGACAAGAACATTATTGAGCATGTCTGGGGTAAGATGGAGGAGGCGTTGAATATACTAGCATGTCTTGGAATGGATCTAATCCTTCACAAAAGTCAGCTTCGTCTTTACTGGTAATAGAATCTTGAGCAGATGATGAGTCGGAGAGTTCCTTGTCGTTTGACGCGAGTAATAACTCCAAAACATCGGACTGTTTTTTGTTTGTTTGTTGTGTGGTCATGACTCCATGTCAGTGTGTGTGTGTATGATTGCGCCTGTATGTGTAAATGTGGATGTGGGTGTTGTGTGCGTGTGTGTGAAAGAAATTATGATGTTCCGATACAGATGAAGAGAAACCGCGACGAGAAGAGTGCACACACATACATAGAAAAGCGCGTGCATATTCTGTATATCAAACAGCATGCAAACCGGAGCATGGGCGCTCCCGTCGGTATTAGAGGGTTAATATGCAAGTCTGGAACCAAGAAAATAAATTTTTTTTTAAGAAAATAATGAATTGAATTAATAATTGTGGGGCGCCTCGGTGGCGCGTGAGTAGCACGTTCGCCTCACAGCAAGAAGGTTGCTGGTTCGATCCCCAGTTGGGGCAGGTCCCGGTTGGGCCAGTTGGCATTTCTGTGTGGAGTTTGCATGTTCTCCCCGTGGTTGCGTGGGTTTCCTCCGGGTGCTCCGGTTTCCCCCACAGTCCAAAGACATGCGGTACAGGTGAATTGGGTAAGCTAAATTGTCCATAGTGTATGTGTGCGAATGAGAATGTATGGATGTGTTTCCCAGAGATGGGTTGTGGCTGGAAGGGCATCCGCTGCGTAAAACAAATGCCGGATAGGTTGGCGGTTCATTCCGCTGTGGCGACCCCGGATTAATAAAGGGACTAAGCCGAAAAGAAAATGAATGAATGAATGAATGAATTGTGACTAAATAAGTGAACTAAACCATGAAAAAAACTAATAACTGAAAAAGTTCCACAACTAACAACAAACAAAATACTTACACCATGCAAACAAAGACACAGTTTAATTACATGAAACATGACAAAAAATGACAATACTAAACTATAATGCCTTTTAATTGCTTTCTCTTTGTGATTGTCTTACTGCACTCATATGCTTGTCAGTTTTAAGAAGAAACATGAATTGACAATGAAATTGCTTCCCGTTCTTTTCTCTGAACACATTAGGACCACTTTAGCTCGTTTTATTGCTGTTGGTTTCCTGTTTGCCATGTTGATTGTGGTGTGGAGAAATGGGGACACTTTTTTTCCCCCTCTAATGTGGTTGGATGCAAATGCAAACAAATCTGTTTCGACACAAGACCATTCCAAACCACAAAGACAAAACCATTATCGTCATGAACAATGGAGCGCTGATTTGTTTGAAAGCGTTTTTCTGAGTAATGTGATCTACGTGCTGTACAATGACATGCGGTTTACTGAATCAATACACTTCAGAGCTTGATGAAAATTACCAGTAATGGAGCATTTTTCTGTGCTTTTAAAGGTGGGTGGAGCATTTAGCTCGTTTACAGGGTTTGTTCTTCAAAAATAAAAATTTAGGCCTCATTCATTTAACCTCATGTTTATGTAAGATTATTTAACATCAGAACACATATAAAAAAAAATTTTTTTTAAATCTCAGAGATTTCTGTTGCTATCCAAAAGTCTATTCACATTCCGATACTTCAAAATTGCACATTATGAGACCAAATACAAGATGAAGACATTTTTAATCACGAGTGTGATTGTCTAGACTTTAAATATGTAGTTTATTAATAAAGACTGTGCCTATTAAAATACTGAATAATGATTAATGCTGATGAACTTGATAACATTCTTACCTTGGGCAGCTCTTTTGGAATTTACTTCAGGCATACATCAATGTATGTCTCTGATGAGATCTCATTTGTTTTAGGTGTGTCAAAAAGTCAGTTTAGTATAATTCATTCATTCATTCATTTTCTTTTCGACTTAGCCCCTTTATTAATCCGATTAAACTGATCCAGCCGAGGCTCGAACCAGCGACTTTCTTGCTGTGAGGGGACAGCACTACCTACTGCGCCACTGTGTCGCCCAGTTTAGTATAATTAATGTATTTATTTATTTTCCAAACCAAGCTTTGGCTTAAGAAAAATATTTAATATATATTCTGATATAATTTATATGTCTGTCTCATATATTATGCTTTTTATAACAGCTTTTAAGACACCATTAAATATTATTGTGTCAAAGTTTATTTATTTTTCTTTTTTTATTTGCTTGTATAAAAAGTATTTTTTAAGTCATTTTCTTTGAGGTGGTTTGTTATTTCTCCAAGTTGGTTTAAATGTAGCCACTTATTGACCTGTTTAAGCTCCCTTTCCAATTAGCCAATCACTGTAGCCCTGTACTAATTGGCACTCGTTTATAAAGGCTTACATTCATGCACAGTCGAATGAGAAACCTTGGAGCTGCTTTGCTTGTAGGTGTGAGTGTATATGAGCAATGTAAGTGTGTTCCTTTGTCTTCTTTTACATTTACTGTATGTTTTGATTTGTAGTTATATGGTTTATTTGATCTGGTTGTTTAGGAATTCTGTGTTTAGAACCACACAAACATCCATACCCATGTTTATAAGTAACAGCAGTGGTTTGTTTGCCACATGCTGATGTTTCATTCATCTACAGTATCTCCTATGCTTTACCTGAATTATGAATTAACATGCTATTAGATTTCTGTTCCTGTAGACACCCCGGCTGGACTGAAGCCAGACATTACCTAAATCCTAACCTCTGCAGTACAATTTTTGTTCGATAAATGTTTTCTATAATAGTGTTTAAAATGTATTTTGTGTTAATGTTCAGAATTCAAATTCTCAGTCATGCTTGAAGCATGAAATTCACTCTTAAATGTCACGTGGTACATTAAAATTTCACAAGAACCAATGAGTTTTTTTTTTTTTTCCATTTTATTTTCTCTGTAAAAGAGTTGCTTTTAAAGTGAGGAATCCTAAATTGGAACGGTTAAGTTGACTTAATTTGTATAATTATGCATATAATTTATTTACTTCGTAACTTTCAAGTAAAAAAAAAATCACCATGCTCTTTCAGGTGGATTTGATGCTTTGACAAAATGTCTTCAATAACAAAACAGTTTGCACTAATTGAATTAAATTAAATTAATTCTAGAGCAGGAGATATCGAACAATGTATAAATCATTGAGTGTAGACCTTTGTAGTTTTAAGATTAAGGCAATGAGTTTACACTCATAAAATCAACCAACCTCTTTTAAAAACAACAGGTGTACTCTTTCTAATAGCCATTTTATAGTGTAGAAGTCTAAATGAAATCTGTTCATGATGCATCAAATATTTGGGCGAACTGACATCCAATGTAGGCACATAAATCTTTCAGAATTTGTCTTCATGTTCAGAAAAATGAGCGTAACTCTTATGAGTTGAGGGTATTGTTGAGAAATTATGACATTTTTAATTTTGTGGCAAACAAACCCATTAACTGATTCCATTTTTTATTATTTACTTGCGTATATATTAGGGCTGTCCAAAAATTAATCGTGATTAATCACATCCAAAATAAAAGTTTGTTTTGACATAATGTGTGTGTGTTAAATATATTTATTATGTATATGTGATAAACACATTCATAGAAGCCAAAACTATATGTAAAAAAGTTACATCAAAGTAGTTACATCATATTCAAATGTAAAATTTGTGTCATACACATATATTTTTTAGATATCTAAATATAAACCAACATTTTATCAAGTATATGCATTTGTGTATTTATATATTCATAATATAAATATAGACAGTACACACACAAATATTATGTTAAACTTTTATTTTGGATGTGATTAATCACGGTTAATTTTTGGACAGCCCTAGTATATATATTTAATGTATATGTATGACTCTACAAACACTTTGGATGCTAATACTACTACATACAACTAAAAGGGATTTGACCATAATACGACCACAACTGAAGTTCAGCCTGACCCGTATACTGTAAATCTCCTCTAATGATCCAGTATTTATGATCTCAGAAAGCCTAAGGGAATGACATACAAGCTTTGCTACAGTAAATTGAACAGACGATCAAAGCGAAGTGTAGGCTTGATTATATTCCCCAGGTGGTCATCATCGCCCCTTCAAATTACTGTCCAACATACTGACATCTCGCAGATATTTATAGGTCTTTGTGAAGAGTGTCTGTCTAAGACTGGCTGAAGCAGTGCACAAACATTCTCCCTTTGAGCTAACATTCATTATCATGCAGTGACACTTGTGTCCAATACGCCTACATCATTACTTTCAAAAAAAAATACCCGAATAGCAGAACTAATGATTAAGATCAGAAAGCAGGACTGTGTAATTTTAAGTGACTGGTTTGCAGCTGTGTTGTGTTCAGTAACATCATAAAAACCCTCTTTCTGGTAAGACTGGACTTTGGAAAGCCTGCGGTTTGGTAATCAGCTGAAAATGATTATATTTCCCACTGTGAGCTGTTTTTAGTGTGTTATTGTTGCTGTTACATACATTGTGTGCCGACGGGCATGAAGGAAAACTCTGTTATCACTTTGGAACAGCAGCTGCTGCAGCACAGGCATAATTTAGGATGTAAACTCAAATGGAGTCCTTGAGATTAGACACAAATGAATCATGTGGATAATTGATTTTCTGATTAGCGGTAAGGTACACAGCAGCAGGTGCCAAATGTTGCTGCTGGCAGCGGTGTAATCAAATATATAAAAGTCAGTGCAAATGAGGCTCATTAATTTTTAAATGTAGAAAAAAAACTTTCATGATATGTTGAGCTGCCAAATGTGAGAAACGCAGAATGTGATGAATGGATATTGAAGTCAAACTAAATATATGTTAACCATAAAAAACAACTCAAATTTTAAATAAATTGCAAAAAAAATCATCTTCTCAAAAGTTTCTGTGATTAAAATTTATTCTGTGAAAGTTTTATCCAGCAAAATTCACATTCATAACATTTCTTTATTAAAAACTATTCATTTTTTGATTCTCAAATTTTTCTGTTTATTTTTTCCTTAATTTTTGCATTTTAAGGTTTACAATAAAGTTTGTAATTAAAAAGCATGGGAAATTTATTAAAATAATTAAACTTGTTTCATTTACCATTACTATATTAAAAGCTGATCAAATTTGTAGTTTTTAGGAACCCTATAAAATCTATTTTTCTTTTTTTTTTCATCAAATTCCGGTTTAAAATAAAGTGCCAAAAGTATTTTGTTATAATTATTGCTTAATAAGAGTTTTAATTATTAATAATATTTTATTAGTACTTTTGAAATGCATTCTTCTGTAGAACAGTACAATATTTTCACACAATACATTTCTTTATTTTCTACATTTAATTGAATTGTTTAAGTTAAAAGGAAAGTTTATTTTGACAGGTTTTGATTGGTGATATGACAGTTTAGAAATGAAAACATGCAGATATCACATTTATTTATTTTTTTTACAGATACTAGAGTCAATGGGATTTTTTTAAGATATGCCTATACAGGAGTTTTTTGATTATTCACAACAAAAAATAAAAATGAGGGCGACAGGGTGGCGCAGTAGGTTGTGATATCGCCTCACAGCAAGAGGGTTGCTGGTTTGAGCCTCGGCTGGGTCAGTTGGCATTTCTGTGTGGAGTTTGCATGTTCTCCGTGCTCCGGTTTCCCCCACAGTCCAAAGATATGCGGTATAGGTGAATTGGCTGAGCCAAATTGTCCGTAATGTATGTGTGTGAATGAGAATGTATGGCTGAAAGGGCATCCGCTGTGTAAAACAAATGCTGGATAAGTTGGCGGTTCATACTGCTGTGGCAACCCCGGATTAATAAAGGGACGAAGCCAAAAGGAAAATGAACGAATGAATGAATGAAAAATAAAAATGTCTAGAATCATTACGTTCCATGATATACAGCTAATTTTTCATTTTTATGTATTTTTTGGATCATGCTTTGCATCCCTTAAGAAAAACAAATGTTAAAAATGGCTAATATTTCTTTCTGCACATTAAACTAGTTTGGATTTTCTCACTCTAACAGAAATAAAAAATGGCACACTTCACCTTTAGGGAGAAAAGCATTTAAATGTCACAATGTGTAGCAATTGACGAGCTTCAGACCAACCGCAGTGCAATAACAGCTCCATGTGGATTCACAGTCCAGAGCCGAAAATCTATTTCCTGTCTACAGGTGTGCTTTATTGTCAATCAATAACTGCTCTGAAGTGATTTCCCTCCGCAATGGTACAAAAACATCCAGATGATTCACTTTTGCTTCTGTGAAGTGGAAATTCAGCTGCCTCTCAACATGAGGCTGTTCTAATTTTAGCACCTCTCTGTCTCGCAGCCTTTTCTCGCTCTCTGTCTCCGTCTTTCTGCTTCTGTGTGTGACATTCGCTCTCCGTGTCAGGTGCACATGCAATCAGCTGGTGGGGGTTTTGAAAAAAATCACTTATCACATTTAACACTCTTTTTTAAGGTTCAGATCCTTTGTCTTTTGTAAAAAAAGAAATAAAAAAAAAACTAATCATTTAGAAAGCAGTACGCTATCAGTCTGTGGAGCTCAGTGGAGCCCACAGGTGTTGCCAAAGGAAGAGATCAATGATTTGGAACAGGTGCTGTTTTAGCCAACATTGAGCTTGAGAGAAAAAGAGAAAGACAGGGTTTTATGCACATCAATGAAGCTTGAAAGCTTAACCCACAATACCAGCATGATATGGCCCTCATATCTCTCTTAATATCTCCTCTACTTGGGGTCTAATGCTTACATGTACTCATAGCCTACTTTCTTCCTCCCATGTCTCAACAGTTCTATATGAAATTCTCACATATTGTGATGCTGTATGTTGCCGTATACTGATTCTGCATGCATTACGAAAAGCAGCATGTTAAACCATTTGCCATAACCCAGTTAAACTGTTAATTTAACTGTTAATTTAACTGTTAGTTAAAGGTAAGCAAACTTTGCCCAATTATGATGATATTTGAAATCCCTGCAAATCCCCTTGTTTGGCAATGTGGTGGTAAGCTCTTTTCTGTGATTGTCTTAGCACTTCTGATTCGTTCACCTATGGGGAAATGACTAGGAATCACAAACAACAGTAAATGGTGAAACTACTTGTTCATCAAACAAGTGTGTTTAGGAAAATACATACAAATTAAATTGGTATAATAAGAAAATACCAAAACATCAAGCAGCATTACAATTTTTTACTGCCAAATATCAATAAAGACTGCAAGTCTTGAGCCAATAAGTTTCCAATGGCTAAACTAGCTTACATGAAAGAATACACGCCCCTTCCTGCTGATTGGCTGAAATTGTGCTTTGGAACTGGAGCTCAAAAGGTGGTCAAAAGTATTTCATATACTATGGACAATTTAGCTTAGTCAATTCACCTATATCACATCTTTGGACTTGGACTTGTGGGGGAAACCGGAGCACCCGGAGGAAACCCTCGCAAGAACATGCAAACTCCACACAGAAATGCCAATTGACTCAGTCGAACCAGCAACCTTCTCGCTGTGAGATGATTGTGCTACCCACTGCGCCACCCTGATGCCCTAGTAAGTGTACATATCAAATGAATTAGCAGGTAGGTGTTTTACTGACTGTAGAAATAACATGTAGTTTTTGATCCTAGAGTGTGTGTGTTCACAAAAAAAACAAAAACAAATGTGTAGTTTGATGATGCCATAACTGAATGCTCAGGGGAATCGTTGTCTCGGGACTCATGCAGAAATCATGTTCATGGATGAGCTAAAATATTTAAAACTTTTTATCATGGTTGAATGCGTAAGGCTGAGAGTCACTGAAGTGAAATGAGACCTCTGAACCACGTCATGGCAAAAAAATCAGCGGAGCTTTTATTATGCCACAGTCTAATGTTTCTGGTTCTTCTGGTCGTGATAAAGTTTTGAAGAAGCAGCTCTGTACTAAATACATTTCTGTATTATAAATTCTAAGGTCACAATTTATTTTGACAGTCTGTTTGTTGAATTTAAGTTACATTGCATCTACATGCCAACTAATTCTCATTAGATTATAAGTAGACTGTTAGGTTGGGGTTGGGGTTTGGGTTAGTGCAAGTTGACATGTACCTGCAAAGTTTCTTTATAGTCAGTTAAATGTCTGTTGAAGGACTGTTAAATATATGTATCAACAGATATTAAGCAGACAGACTACAAATACTCAAATGGACCATCAAAATAAAGTGTTACTAATCCTAAATACTGAATCTGTTATAATGCTGCTCGTTGGTGTTTTCCTGTTTTCTATAAAAGTGGAAATCGAGGATGTATGACATCATTAGCATGGCGACATGCACAGAACATTGTCTGTGTCACTAGTAAAAATTGCTTATTTCTCTGGATTTAGATCTGGAGCAAATATATAACACTGTTCTAGTGGTTTGTGGATTTTTAAATGAAAAAAAAAATTGTACATATTGTGCCTTTAAGGCAACAAAAATACTCAATACCGAAATCGAAGAATGAACTCAATTTAACCCACAAAATGAAATGTTATAAGAGGAGAAATGGTTAGAACGACTCAGCATTACTAGACTGCGGCTGTCATGAGCTGTCAGATGCTGCTTTATCAGTTGCAGTGGCTCTGGCTGAACTATGGTAGAATCAAATCGCTACTGGCTGTTTTTTTTTTTTTAAAGCCTGAATAAGACTAAATGACAATGCATTTCAGTGCACTTCAGGGGCTCTTTAACAACATCTGGAGTCTTATTTAGGACTTGGAATTTTTGTGAATTGTTAGCAATTTCAGAAGTGAAGCGAAACCAGTGGACAGCCACTGATCTAACAGTTTTATCTTTATCATTGTTGGCTAAAGCATGACTCACATTGTGTGATTTTATTAATCCTTTATGGTTGTATGTTATCAGACTGTACGTAGTTTAGATCTTAGAATGACAATTAAGACTTAACACAGACACACACAAGACTCATTTGTAGTTTGAGGTCGTTCTGAAATGACATCTCACATAAACATAGACTAAAAAATACTAGGTTGTTGTCATAACCCAATGTTGGGTTTGTTCATATTTGACCCAACGTTGGGTGTATGCTGTTTGTGTTTGTATCATTTTAGAATGCGGGCAACTGAACATATCATGGACTGATGACGTCAAACTCCAGATGCGTCTTACAACAACTCAGCATTTTAGCATTCAAATTAATGTTGTAATAAGTGTTGTGTTATTGTTACTAATAACATGCCTTGATAATAAAACCAGACAAAAACTGTTTAGACATTTCATCAAAGTTGTTTGGAGTTGACATGGTGATTCAGATTCAGTAATCCTATTGGTTCTTGGTTTGACACAGTGTCTGAAATCTTCTGAAACCGCCAGAATTTTATTGGAGGAAAAATTTGATCACATTTGATTAATTGGTTGTTGGTGAACATGTCAAACCAACAATCAAAGAGCACAGATTTGAGCCTTTGTAGGAAAATTTTTGGATTTGGATTTGATCATGGTTAAAATCCCATAAAATCACACTTAAATTACTTGAAAAAGTAATGAATTACTAATTACTGATTAAAAGTCAATTCATTATTTAATTAATTTTATTCTGTGATCAGTCCTACCTAAAATGCATATACATACAGTAAGTCCAAGTAAATTAATTCTTTACATCATTTTTCAGCTTTAAGTTTTTTATACTTAATATTTTAATAACAAATGTAACATTCTTTAGTTAATGAACTGATTTTCTCTGCAAAACAGTATCAAAACAAACATGAAATGTTTCGAAGCAATGACAGAATAGTTCATTCATACCCTTATATTGTCATTGAATTTCTTGTTTCATTCATTGTTTCTTAAGCATGTGCAATCCTCCTAATAAATGTAGCTTCTTTAGTTGAAAAACACAATAATTCTGCAAAATAATTTTTTTTTAACGACAACAACAAAATACTCTGATCCTCTAAATTAAATTACACCCAATTAATTAATATATTTACAGTATTTAAAGCTATATATTTAAGTAATTAATTGAATTGCTTAAAAATTATCAGTAATCCCTTGTTTTTTGAGTGAATAACCAGTCTAATTACAGTAACCAATAACACCCAACACTGGTCCTCAAATATATCTGTATAAAAAGAAATGCCATGTGCCCATACTATACCTGAAGTACAATTTCAAGAGAAAGTCGGGAGATGTGCGGCTCTAATGAGGCTTTCTGATCTTCAAATAAACCACACAACTGCCTTCATTATCACCGCAAGACATGAGAAATGTGTTTTGTGCGAGTGAAACAGGACAGTTTAATGCTCTGTAAAGGTTGAGCTCACAGTGTGGGTCTATATGTCTCTGCCTGTGTGGCGTCTGTTAATGGTGCAGACGCCAGTGTCACACACTGAGGAGCAAAGGAAGACGGAAACAATATTCGATGACGTGGTTCAGCTGCATGCTTTAATAAAGGGTTTGTGGGTGAGGCCTGAAAATGGCAGAAGGGCATGTGAACGTATATTTTAACAGAAATTGTCCGCAACTGCATTCACCAGTGTTTTTTGGTTTGTTTACATTTTTAAATTGAAATTTGATCTCTGCTCTCACAACGATTTATATTTAAAATGTAACTGTTTTCAGCATCACCAAGTGAGTTTTTTTTTTGGGTGGTTTGAAACTGGGATGTATATGTGAATTATGGTACAAACATTGAGTAATGAGCTGCTGTTAGTGCTGAGGGTATTTGTAACAGGTGAAGTCAGACATGGAAAAAGTTGTTGTAATCTGAAAAGTGTATATATAAATAATGATTTATTATATTGATTTTTATTTATTGTTGATGAAGCAATCATTTTAGGGGGCGACATGGTGATTCACAGCAAGAAGGTCACTGGTTCACGGCTGGGTCAGTTGGCATTTCTGTGTGCAGTTTGCATGTTCACATTGTGCAAAGGTCCAAAAGACATGGGGTACAGGTGAATTGAATAAATTAAATAGTTTTTTTTTTAATTGGCTGTGTGTGTATGTGTGAATGAGTGTGTATGGATGTTTCCCAGTACTGGGTTGCAGCTGGAAGGGCACCTGCTGTATAAAACATTTATACAAATATAAATATATAGAAATATAAAACATTTGCTAAATTACATTTTCAATAAATATTCAAGCTTTATCTTTAAAAATATTTTATTTGAAATTGTAACAGGGCTTTTATATAAATGTAACATTTTATAATTATTATAAATTAAACAAAACATGATTTACATTTTGGTGAGGATTTATTTATTTTTCATTTTAAAAAACAATTTTTATAACATTTTAAAACAATGTTACTTTCAATAAATAACAAAGCTAAGTTTTATTTTAACATTTTATTTAAAAATATATATGATATTACCATATAATCAATGTGGTGTACAATTCAGGGCGTCACGGTGGCGCAGTGAGTAGCACGATCGCCTCACAGCAAGAAGGTCGCTGGTTTGAGTCTCGGGTGGGTCAGTTGGCATTTCTGTGTGGAGTTTGCATGTTCTCCCTGTATTCGTGTGGGTTTCCTCCGGGTGTTCCGGTTTCCCCCACAAGTCTAAAGACATGTGGAATAGGTGAATTGGGTGAGCTAATTTGTCCGTATTGTATGCGTGTAAATGAGTGTTTGGATGTTTCCTAGTGATGGGTTGCCGCTGGAAGAGCATCTGCTGTGTAAAACATATGATGGATATTTTGGCGGTTCATTGCTCTGTGGTGAGCCCTGATTAATAAAGGGACTAAGCCGAAAAGAAAATGAATAAATGTACAATAAATTTTACATAATAATATATCGTAAATAAACACAAATGGTTGTTTAAATATATTTTAGAAAATCAAACAACTATAGTGAATCGTCTTTCTGGAAGACTGATGCACTGTTAAATTCATCTACATCTATGTGTGTCCATATCACTTCACATTCTGCAGTTTAATGAGTCTCATTTGAGCAAATCATTAAAGTTACACACTGAACTTTTTATAATGAGTACAAAAACAGTGGAGCGGTCAATTATTGTGCCATAATAACAGTGAGAGTATTGATGATTTATATGTAGCTGAATCTCCTCAATGTTATTTCAGAGCGAGTCTCAGCAGCCCACGCACTAAATGAAGCTCAAGGCGCTAATTAGCAAATCTGTGATTGCGGTTCAGGCCTCTGACTCCTTGTCATCAGAGCCTGATCATGAAAGCTAAATATAGAGATGTAAAAGGAGAAATGAAAAAAAATCCTTGTTTGACTCTTACAAAATGTAGGAAAAAAAGCTATAAATGTACTCACATGCACATATAAACAAACTGTAATAAAGCTGACAATTGGACTAATGTTGTATATCTATAGAATGTGATATAGTAAGTAATTAGTGCAGTTTGCCCAAATATTAGCAAATCATCTTGAATGTGATTTAACAGCATTCAACAAACAGAAAATGAATGCAGACTAAATCACATTTTAGCCTCAATATAGTTTCTTTTTCAATTGAATTTGAATTTAATTGAATTTTATTTTGAAAGATTTTAAACAAACTGTTTAAAATCTTTTTTTGAAAGATTTTAAACAAACAAACTTTAAACAAAAATATAAGTACATTTTAAAAGAAAAACCATCAAGGATGAAAACATGTTAAAGCCCTGGGCATGTTTCCATTGTGGTCCTCGCTGTTGAAAAAAACAAATGGCTGCAAAGTGCAGTTAGTGCATAAAACAAACAGTACCTCCCTTTTTTAAAGCAGGAACAAAATTATTCACAATACTTTAACATATATAAAAAATATCCACCATGCAAACTATCATTATCAAACAACAATCTTTTGATCACATTTTTTGAACCTGCTTAAGTCTTTATTTCCTTGATCGGTTTTAGTCATTTGTTCCAAATGATTGCACTGTGTATAAAAACATATTTTTCCCCACTACACTGCTAAATTTTCATTTATTCATTTTCTTGTCGGCTTAATCCCTTTATTAATCCGAGGTCGCCACAGCGGAATCAACCGCCAACTTATCCAGCATATTTTTACGCAGCGGATGCCCTTCCAGCCGCACTGCTAAATTTTAATAAACAATATATATAAATGCTGTAGCCTCACCATTTGAAAATATGATTTATTTGAAAAATAATTTTACGTGTCATTCTCAGTCATTCCCACTCTTTTATTAACAGTCGACATACCTATAATTCTTTTAAAAACTCTTTGTGCAAATGTGCTCTAGGATGAATTTTTTTAATTATTCGTACTAATTTATTTTGTGCCTTTTGCAATTTTTCTTTCATACTCAGAATGGACCCTTTTTTACAAGCCTGTTATTACGCGTTTAACGATTATCATAATCTTAAATCCTTGAAAGTTTTTAATATTCTGCTTTTTTGTTAAGAAACGTGAACATTTATGAGTATTTATCTATGTAGTTTATCATCTTTGCTTCAAATTACAAAAAACTATTTACCACTTGTAAAGTGTTTCTATTGCAGTTTCTGCGAAGTGTTTCTAGTGTTTTCTAGTGTTCTACGTTATTTTCCCCTCTAGCTGCCGTCATCAGTCTCACACAATTTCTTTCCTTTTTCTGAAAGTCTTTATAAAGTCATCGTGGAGTTTTTCTTTTATTATTTCAGCAAAAAAGATTGTAAAAAAAATATCTGTTGTACTCTTCCATTGACTGCACTCTTGAGTTTTCCCAACTATGACGACTTCTGCTGCTGCTGATCTGCTTGCCTTGCTAAGAACCTATTTTTTTCCACATATGTTCATAAAAACCTTTCTTACCATAACATCTTCTGATAATTTATTTATTTTTTAGTTTTGCATAAGAAATTTGTTCCAAGTAAAGCCAGAACAGAGCTTTCTGAATAAATGATTTTAGTCAGTGATTCAAGACACACACTTGTTTTGTTTCTAAACGAATGCAATGTAATGTGTATTTATATAGCGCATTTACTGTGCATGGCCATATACCCAAAGCTCTTCACGCTTGGGCTGCAGGGTGACATGGCTGAATCAGAGTGAATCAGCAGTTTTGAATGAATTGCTTGAATTATTGATTCTTTAAATCATTTAAATGATCCTTTAAAGTTAATATTTGTGGGCTTGGCAAATTTTTTTTTCCAAAACCACACAATGTACAAGCATAAAAATATATTCATTAAAAGAGGAATTATCATTACCAAAAATAAAAGATAGACATGATTATTACTTTATTTTTTTTTATTCATTTTTTTTTATTGCTGACTCATTTTTTTTATTCTTTCTTTCAGTGGTCATGTCAAAGCAGTAAGTAAATCAGCATACTATCATCTCAAAAACTTTGCATGAATTAGATGCTTTGCTTCCAGACTTGGATGGATTACTCTAACGGCCTCCTCACTGGCCTTCCCAAAAAGACAGTCAGACAGTTGTAGCTCATTCAGAACGCTGTTGCCAGGATTCTGACCAGAACCAGAAAATCAGAGCACATCACACCCGTCCTGAGGACTTTATGGCTCCCAGTTACATTCAGAATATGTTTTATATAGTATATACTATAGTACTTGTCTACAAATCACTAAATGCCCTAGGATCTTAATACATTACAGATATACTTACTGAATACAAACCTAATAGATCACTCAGATCATTAGGATCAAGCAAATTAGAAATTCCAAGAGTTCAGTCAAAGCAGGGTGAATCTGCCATCAGCTACTATGCCACCCCGCTGCTGGAATCAGCTTCCAGAAATGATCAGATGTGCTCCAAAATTAGGCACATTCAAATCAAGACTGTAAGCACATCTGTTTAACTGTGCCTTTACTGAAAGCACATCTGACAGATCACACTATTACTGTATGTCTTTCTTTTCTTTTTCATTCTTTTAAAACCTGTTTTAACACATTTTAATATTTTATCTGTTTTTAATCATTTTTATTCTTTGTTTCTATTTTCTTAAACTTGTCTCCTTTATTCCTGTTTATGCGAAGCATGTTGAATTACCATTGTGTATGAAATGTGCTATATAAATAAACTCGCCCTGCCTTGCCTTGCCTTCAAAGGTTTAGTAAGACTCTTAATCAGGAAATCACTGAACCACATTAATTCGTGACAAAACATTAATCAGCTGAAAAGGTCATGCTATTATGAATTATTAGTGTTATGAAAACTCATACTTCCTTGTCATATTGATCCAGAGCAACTATACAATATTTACATTTAAATATTTGTTAATTAACAGTATACCATTTTTTTTTTGCAGTTTTTTTTCTTCTTTTATTCATGCTTTCTAATGCCAATCATGAGATCTTTATCTCAACGTATTTGATGTTTAAGCAAAGTGACTTTAATTGTCATTTCTAGTAGTCTGAAACAATAATTTGCTCACAAAACAGTATGATTTATTTATTATTAATGCTAATGCTGCTTAGACGTTGACTGTCTTTCCTGAAATTCTCTAAAATGGCACATCTGTGGTTTTGTTTTGATTTTGTGATCACTGAAACGCATTTTAATCATAATGACTCACAGCATGTCATCTTTCAGGTGTACAGACATTTATTTGCCATCCTTGGCTGCTTATGATTGCTGATTTGCATATTGATCGAACATGCAAGAAAATAAAGCAAATTGTGAAATCTCTCTCTAGAAGCTGTATATCTTTCACTTTTGCAGCCAATCAACATATGTGTTCCAAATTCAGTTTCTAAAACACACATTAAGAAGAAGGAAAACATCAAACAGCAAATAATTCACATTTTTCACCTATTTTTTATGAGATGGTTTTGCTGCCATGTCCTTGTGTATATTGCGTTTGGCGTGAAGATTACTGAACAGGCTCATCAGAGCAGACGTGCAGATGGTTGAAATCACATGTTGAAATCAATTAAATCAGCATGAAGGGTGAAAGATGTAGACGTATGTATGCGGATGTGCTAATGTTTGCAAGATTTTCAGCTGAAATAAGCACAAGAGGCAGTCAAATGCCAACAACTTTTATTCACCCAAAAATCAAAATGTACTATTTTCACACTCAAGTGTTTCAAAACCTTTTTTTTTTCATGTTAAATTCAAAAGAAGCTATTTTGAAGAAAACTTAAACCTGTAGCCATTAACTTTCATAGTAAGAAATCCAAATACTATGGTTGTCATGGGTTAAAGTTTTCTAGCTTTCATCAGAATATATTCCTTTGCATTTAACTGAAGAAAAAAACTCATAAAGCTTTAAAAGTAAACGGTTAATAAATGATGACAGAATATTATTTTTTGGAGTGGAATATCTCTTTACGACCCAAAAAATGCAATGCAAATTATTTTGTTATCCCCTCCAAACACTTGCTTTAGACCAGTGTTTCTCAAACTGTGGTACGTATACCACTAGTGGTACGCAAGCTTCCTTCTAGTGGTACACGGAGGAATCTCTGAATAATTAAAGTAAAAAACAACAACACACTTTTAACCCTTTGACGCATAAGATAACACCAATGTGATCAGTAAATTGATTTTTATAGGCTAGACCTTTTATTTAAGTGGCTGACAATAATAAATATTGTTAATTAGAATAATTAATCTGCCTCGTTTTTGAACTGTGCAGTGCTGTAGCTGCTTCGTTGGGCCTACTATGCTACTGTACTTTAATACCGGTTATTATGGTGGTACTTGGAGGGACAATTTTTTTCTGAGGTGGTACTTGGTGAAAAAAGCTTGAGAACCACTGCTTTAGAGCATGACTTTGTAAATAAATTCATTTTAGCATTTGTGTTCTATACGTCTAGGGTTTTTCTGACTAGTTAAACCTGCTTGTTAGCTAAAATGCAAAGCTCCATGTCATTTTTAAAGTGGTTGAGTTATTCCGAGTGCTTCAGTGGGATTGTAGTTCTTTTCCTCATTAAAGCCACTAAGTATAAAGTAATTTAGATTTTTGTCAGATTTTCATGCTTCAAATCAAACGTTTGTAATGTTATGATTTCCCTCGTCTGGTTCATGGCTTATAACACAAAGGAAACGGGTAATGTGGCTCCCGAATGAGCAACTGAAAAAAAGAAACAAAACAAAAAACACTGCAGTCTTTGGTCTCATGTAATTTAAAGTGAAATTTGCTGACTATCTGTTATGGAGTAACTTGTTTTATGGACTAAAACTAGATCTGATGAGGCTTTGTATTAAATTGTATAACTCATTATTCATTAATTCATTCATTTTTCTTCGACATAGTCCATTTACTCATCATGAGTTACCACAGTGGAATGAATCCAGCGTATGTTTTACACAGCGAATGCCCTTCCGGCTGCAATCCTGTCGGAAACACCCATACACACTCATTCACACACATACACTACAGCCAATTTAGTTTACTCAATACACTTATACGGTATGTCTTTGTACTGTGGGGGAAACCGGAGCACCCAAAAGAAACCCACACAAACACTGGGAGAACATGCAAACTCCACACAGAAATGACTCTAACCAGTGACCTTTTTGCTCTGAAGCAACAGCGCTAACCACTAAGCCACCATGCAACCCCTATAACTGATTATTAGTACTATAGGACTTGACACAATTTTGAAACTAACGCAATATGCAAAATGCAAATTAATAATAATAAACTTTTTAGCATTTTTGAATTTTTTAAAGAAAAATAAACACCTTAAAAAGTCATGTTAATATATATTTTTTATTGTTAATATATATTTTTTTATTATTTATTTTTACATATATATTTTTCTTAAATAGATCAGATTACATCAGTTGCTGAATCATTACTATAAATAATAAAATTAAATTATATAAAATTAAATAATGCAATTTAATAAATTTTTTCATAATTTGATCAACAAGACCTTTTAACAAACTTGGTTTTGAAGTGTAGCTCCGCTTTCTAATAATTTAGCATCTGTTCATCTATTTGCCACAATCAGCAAAGTTTGCTCTGAGCCATCGCTCATACATTTTAAATGCACGAGGGTGAGTAAACGATGACAGAATTAGTATTTTCTGAGAGCTGTCCCTTTTATCTGTAAGCACTGAATACATCATGGTTTGTCAGCAGAATATGTGTATGGATTTTTTCTGGAAGACAAACAGGCTGAAGGAAATCACTGCTTCTCTGGCTGGAAGCCCTGATGAGCATGAGTGTGTCTTTCTCTCCTAGATTAGCACAGTTCACTTCATGTTAACAAATCTGCTGTAGCTCTACACGAGTAAAGTCTGGGAGACACAAATAATTAGCTTTGATCACCATTGTCTGCGCTGAGCCGAATGGCTTATTTGTTCCCTGTTGTTTCAGGTCACTGCAGCCCATAGAACCAATCAAGTGAACACAAATGATTGTGTAATCCAATTGTAAATACATTTAATCAATTAAATCCTACATATTGGCACCACCTCTGTTTGTCCAGATAAGGTTGGATTGTGCCCTGTATTGTTGAATTGATGGACCCAAACAGAGATAATCAGATAAAATGGGGATTAATTGTTCACCTGGATAGCTTTCTTCCCCTCTTTTTGTGCATGATTTAAAACAGCCACCAACAGATTTGGAATACTGCTCAAAAATGTCTTTTGTCGCATTCGTTTGTATTTCTGTGGTACTGTGTCATTTATTCTTGGAAAGGAAAAACAGCATGATAGTTGAATTTAATTAACCATGCATATTATGAGCAAAATAAATGGAAGTTAATCTAGGTGTTTTTATTATTATTATTTTTATGAGCGATAGTGGAGCACCGTAAGATGTTCCTCACATTATGCCTTTATCTGTTCTGAGCGGCTGACACATTAAGCACAGCAGTTCCACACAGTTTGTCAGGGTCAGCTTTACCACAGTGATTATGTGTAGAATACATATTCATTATTTTATATTTCAAATGTTATTTTTGACAAGAGGAATTTGATTGCTTTTCACCTTTAATGACTGTAAAGTTTTCAAGAGAGAGAGAGAGAGAGAGAGAGAGAGAGAGAGAGAGAGAGAGAGAGAGAGA
>CAIGQQ010030612.1:273269-283571 GCA_903798035.1 Danio albolineatus | reverse complement strand
AGAGAGAGAGAGAGAGAGAGAGAGAGAGAGAGAGAGAGAGAGAGAGATCATATAATAATATGATATATTAAATAATAATATGATATATTGGATAATAATATATGTATATATCTTTAATTTTTTTTTCTTCTACTACTTACTGTGGGTTTTTTTAATTATTATTACATATGCATGTTCTTTTATTTTTGTTAACTTTATAACTGCTTTGGCAATACATTTGTAATAATTGTCATGCCAATAAAGCAACTATTGAATTGAATTGAATTGAATTGAATTGAATTGAATTGAATTGAATTGAATTGAATTGAATTGAATTGAATTGAGAGAGAGAGAGAAAGAGAGAGAGAGAGAGAGAGAGAGAGAGAGAGAGATGATATATATGAATGATATAATATATTGAATAATAATATGATATATTGAATAATAATATGATATATTGAATAATAATATGATATATTGAATAATAATATGATATATATTAATGACATGACTTATTAAATAATATGATATACTGAATGATAAGAGGATATATTGAATAATATTATGATATATTGGATAATAATATATGTATATTTCTTTAATTTTTTTCTTCTTCTACTACTTACTGTGTTTTTTTTTTTTTAATTACATATGCATGTTCTTTTATTTTTGTAAACTTTATAACTGCTTTGGCAATACATTTGTAACAATTGTCATGCCAATAAAGCAACTATTGAATTGAATTGAATCATTCATTCATTCATTCATTCATTTTCTTTTCGGCTTAGTCCCTTTATTAATCCGGGGTCGCCACAGCAGAATAAACCGCCAACTTATCCAGCATTTGTTTTACGCAGCGGATGCCCTTCCAGCTGCAACCCATCTCTGGGAAACACATCCATACATTCTCATTCACACACTATGGACAATTTAGCTTACTCAATTCACCTGTACCGCATGTCTTTGGACTGTGGGGGAAACCGGAGCACCCGGAGGAAACCCACGCAACCACGGGGAGAACACGCAAACTCCACACAGAAATGCCAACTGGCCCAGCCGGGGATCGAACCAGCGACCTTCTTGCTGTGAGGCGAACGTGCTAACCACTCGGCCACCGTGGCGCCCTGAATTGAATTGAATTGAATTGAATTGAATTGAATTGAATTGAATTGAATTGAATTGAATTGAATTGAATTGAATTGAGAGAGAGAGATCTGGTGACCGGAGACCATTTGAGTACAGTGAACTCATTGTCATGTTCAAGAAATGATTCACGCTTTATGATATGGTGCGTTACCCTGTTGCAAGTAACCATCAGAAGATGGGTAAACTGTGGTGATAAAGCAATGGACATGGTCAGCAACAATACTCAGGTAGGCTGTGGAATTGACACAGTGCTCAGTTGGTACTAATGGGCCCAAAGTGTGCCAAGAAAATATCCCCCACACCATTACACCACCACCACCACCAGCCTGAACTGTTGAGTCAAGGCAGGATGGATCCATGCTTTCATGTTGTTGATGTCAAATTCTGAGAAATGCCAACTGGCCCAGATTGGGCTCAAACAAGCGACCTTCTAGCTGTGAGGCAACAGTGCTAATCACTGAGCCATCATGCCGCCCCAAATGTCAAAATGTACAGGTAAAATAATTCAGCATTGTGGTCCTTTCTAGCTCCACCTGTTGTTCTGCAGCACATACTTTATAGTAAAGTGACTTGCATGCATCTTCAGTGAAGTGAGTGATGATGTTCAGAGTGCTAGTTTAATTAGAGAGAAAGTACAAGGTATGAATACCTTAATAAGAAACTCCAACTGCTACACTGAACTTCCGATTAAATAATTATTTTAATTGACCATTTTAAGAAGACTAATTATCAGCAATTATGGTTAATTTTTGCCTGATGAAGGTCTGAAGCGGAGCGTGTACTTGTTCAGCACTTTAAATGTGTGGCAGAACAACTACAATAGAGGATTAGTAATAGCAAAATGATTGCGTTAACTCTTTATTTTAGAATAGACGCAATTAAAGTACAACATGTACCTTTTGTGCGTGCAGTTTTTATGTCTTTGAAAGCACAAGCACTTCAGTTGAGATTCGACAGGTACATTCGTATGTATTTAGGGCTAAATGGTACACTGCTCTGTTCTTCTCAAAGGGAACGTGACAGTTGTCAGCATTTTTAAACATCATAAATGGTCAGAATTGCCAGCCCATAAAAGAGACCAATTTTTCCAAATGATTGGCACTCACTCTCGCTTTTTCCCCGGTAAGCACTGTGAGGTTTTTGACTGTACCTAACAACGAGTTTGTAATATATTCTTTTTTAAATTTTGAGTAGAATTTTCCCACAAGACACAATTATACATAAACTGAAGTTCAACAATACACCTGGTTCAGTTGTTTAATTAGCAATGTTTGAGATTTGGAAGATTTAAAGTTGTTTCACGATGCATAGCAAGAGGACAGATAGGAAGCTGAAAGGAGTTAGTTGATGTGAGGCAAACAAACTGGCTGGCTTAAAAAGAGGAGAAGTGATTGGGAGATGAAGGAGGGCAGGGCAGATGGTGCAGTAACATTAACAGTTCACTGAGACCCACTCCACATACTGAGAGAAACTCTTTCAAGGACCCTTCATGAGCAGGTGAGTCTGGTTTTGTAGCAGAAGCAGAATAGCAATCTGCACTTAAACCATAAAATTATGCAAGGCGATGAACGGAGGAAACAGAGGTCTTGCAAACACACTGATCAAAGGATCTAAAAGCACTGTTCTTTTGTTACAAAAACAACCAAAACAGAACATACATGGGGCAATATGTTATTTACAACACTACCTCTACACTACCACAAGTTATGGTAGACATTTCTAAGTTAATCTTCGAATTGACAGAGCGAATGAGTCAGTCATTTTTTTTTATTCAGTTGTTTTATCAAAAGATAAAATCTTTTTCTTTCCTTTATTCCTCGATTAATACTTTTTTAACAAATCAACAGACTATCAGCCACTTGCTGTCATATCTATAAAACCTACTGAAGAAGTTTTCAAATGGCCTTTTTAGTGTAAAGCCTGTTATTTCCACAGAGGAATGGAGTAACAACTAATTGACTCTCCTTCACGCTCAACTGAAAATATTTCCAACATGGCCAGAACTGATTTGACCACTCGATATTAGCAAATATATATTATTATTTACCAAAAAAAAAAAAAGACCTGATCCTTTGAATGTGAAAAGTGCATTTATGGTCACTGTTTTGTATCAATACATTTTTAGGTTTAATGTTTCAATATCAAAGCTTTAGGTAGGGGTGCCCAAACATGATCCTAGAGGGCCAGTGTCCTGCATATTTTAGTTCCAACCCACAATTAAAAACCTGAACTACCAAATCAAGCTCTTTCTAGGTATACTAGAAACTATGAAAGTTGAAATGATAAAAGAAATGAAGAAAGTTGAAGCTAAATTAAGCAGGACACCAGCCCTCCAGGACCGAGTTTGAACACCCCCGAGGGGGACAAACACAATCAAAGAAAAATACAAACAATGTGCAATACTATTTCAAGCAAAATCAGACCAAAGCATTTGGCAATTTGATTTAATATTCATATAGTAATAATATAGTAATCAGTGGTGATTACTTTAAAAGGTGGGTGTGGCTCTGAGGCTCCGCCTTCTTCCACTCCAAAATCTTCAGGTTCATTTTCTCTCTTCGGTCTGTAGCGATCAAATGTTTGTAAGTAAAGACATTAGTCACTAGAGAGCTGCTTTACAATAGTTCAAATTCCCTGAAGCTTCTGTTCACAAATGTATATAATCAACAAATCTTAGGTTAAAATGTGATAATTCACCCTATAAAAATGACCTCACTTACTCCCTTGAAAAAAAAATATTCTTGACTTAATTTCTTCTGTTGAACACAAAAGCAGATGTTTAAAAAAAAATGCTGATAGCTGGTACCCATTGACTTTCATGGTATTTTTTTTCTATATGGAATTTTACCAGCTACCAGCATTCTTCAAAATATCTTCTTTTGTATTCAACAGAAGAAAGAAACTCATAAAGATTTCAAACCACGTGAAGGAGAGTAAATGATGAGGTATTTTCATTTTTCTGTGTACTATTTAAGCAAAAAAAAAAAAAGTTCCATATCAGTATACTGACGGCTTCACAGTTAAAGTTACCAGATTCTACTGAAGACATTTTATTTTTTATTTTTTATTTTTATTTTTTATCAAGAACAGACATGTCACTGTGCAAAAGAGCAAGTGTAGATATTTAGGCGCTCATATCCCTCAGGGCAGCCCCAGGCCTGCTTAATGCTCATCTGTTCCACTGCACTGAGGATGTAGCTCTCCTTTGCCCTTATCAAGAGCCCGCAGATGTTCTAAGCCTGTCCAAATCCTCCTTCTTCCAGCCTGATTCTGCCTGAAATAGCTATCCAGATTCTTCTCTAAAGCCCTGAGGAACCACAAATTGACTCTGTGTGTTATTTATAGCACAGGTGAGGTGTCACACTCAAGACAATGGAGGAGGAAATGGATTTGGTCTGATGTCGGTTGCCTGTAGAAAACTCACAGAGAATGCAGACAATGGCTGAGAAATAACAGTATAGCAGAAGCAAACATGTAGGTGTGAGAGGTTTATTTTTAGGAGCGAAGCAAACAAAGATTCCTCATCCTCCAAAATTATGACTCATTTAAAATCTGAAATTGCAAATTCCACTTCTTGGATCGCTCGCATTTTTCTTCACTCGCTGAAATCAGTTGAATATTGTGCAGAAAAAAGGCAAGTCTTTATTTTAAAGACACTGAAACTTGGTACTGTGCCTGCTTGAGTCACACTGACTTCTCTATATTTGTCCTTTAAAGTGCTGTTGCTTTTGTGACATCAAGTCAGGCTGTTTCAGGTCTTCTGCTTCAGATTGTACAAGATTTCAGCACCATGGACAGTGGAACAAGGCACATTTAGAAATGGCTATTTCAGTTTTCAAAGCACCTCCTAAATAAATCAGAGCTGAATCTTCAACTAGTTTACATGGACAGAAGCAGGTCTTACCTTTTCAGAAATGAAATAAAGACTGTCCTAAAGAAAGTAAGCGTGAAAAGAAAAAAAGGATACAGAAATTGTCATTTTGCGCAACCCCTTTAGAAGAGCTGCTCATACAGGAACTTGTTTTGTTTCCGAATGAATCATTAACAAAATAGTTAAATAAATCAGTCAATAACTTTACATTTTTCAATTTCAAAATAAGAGTCCCTCATACATATAAAATAGTGTATATCAAGCTGTGCACTGCAAAAAATAAAAAGTTGAGTTAACTTAACATTCAAAGCAACAAGCTGCAAAAAAAATTGAGTTTAAGCTTTACTGGTTGAAGTTGTGCCAAATTAATTTTTGAAGTTGACCGAATAGGCTGGTCTGAGTCAAGTTTACTTCACGAAAAAAATTGGCACAATTTCAAACACTGAAGCTTAATGAACTCAAAATATCTTTGCAGCCAGTTGTTTTAAAAATGTAAGTTAACTCAACTATTTCTTTTTTGTAGAAATGGAGAAATCAAAATTTTAAGTCTCCTCAACTGATTTTTTTACTTTCATTGAACAAGCAGTTCTAAGCATGCAGTTAAATCAATTTATGAGTAAATTCAAGCTGCAAAATATGTCCACCTAACTTACAATATTAAACTGAGTTAACAATTTGTATGTTGGATTTTTTTACAGTGTGGTAAACTGAGAAAATAAAGAAAATATATATTTATAAATACAATAGTTGTAATGCGTTGCAACCACTGCAGTGCTGCTGGGGGTGTCCATATTAATGATCTCGTGGGTAATGCCAGAGTCTGTTTTTTTTGTTCTGATTGGCCTCTTTTTCACCATTCACAATTATGAAAAGCAATGCTGTTTGAGGGTAATGGTACGTGTACCAAACTCTTATTACTCAGCTATGCTTTGGCAGAGTTGGAGAAAAAATTAAAATTATTTTAATCTTTTAATTCGTTTTTATATATATATCCGGAGCTTGTTAACAGAGATACAGTTAGAGTTTCTCAACACATTTTTATACACAATATGGTTTTAATAATTAATTCATCTTGTCTTTGACATGATGACTGCACATAATATGTTACTGATTCAAGTTCAATTTTTATACACAATATGGTTTTAATAATTAATTCATCTTGTCTTTGACATGATGACTGCACATAATATGTTACTGATTCAAGTTCAATTTAAAGTTGAGTTTTATTGTCTTTCCGGTTCATGTGTGGGCATACAATGGAATAAAATGTCGTGTCTAGCAGGGACCCGCATGGAGCCAAGATTCTCACAGAAATCAGTCAAGTTTGGCAAAGGAATATCATGGTCTGGGGTTACGTTCAGTATGGAGGCATGCAAGAGATCTGCACATCTGCACAGCCTCCACATCAAAGTTCCTGAAAGCAAAGAAGGTCAAGGTGCTCCAGTATTGGCCAGCCCAGTCACCAGATATGAACATTATTGAGCATGTCTGGGGTAAGATGAAGGAGGCATTGAAGATGAATCCAAAGAATCTTGATAAACTCTTTCTCTGCCATTCCAGATGTCTTTATTAATAAGTTATTTGAGTCATTGCAGAGATGTAAGGATGCAGCCCTCCAAGCTCATGGGATTAATTCCTTTTTCCAAGGCACCATGACTTTATATTCTATACTGTACATTATTTCTGTTAAGTGACAAGACATTTGTCAAAGCAAAGTCAGACCTTACTGTCCTCATTAAATAACTTAAAATCAAGGCGTGATCATGTTTAATTTTGGTAAAATTACGGTTATCTACAGGCCTTTGGCTTTCATAGAAACCACTTTTGATACCAAATGATCAACTAGAAGTCAAGTTATTATTTGTTGTTCCTAAAACTTGGATAGGCGACAAGCCTTTTGTCAGGTACTGTAGTGTATTCATATACCATGAGTACTTATACACATATAACCTAAGACAGGCTATATAAATACTATTATACTGAGAATATTGTGCAAAATATTGTACAAAGGACATATTTAAAGTTGATAAAAACAAATAGTGCAACATGATTTGTGGTACATTCACAAGTAAACATTGTTTTTCTTCTTGAGTCCTTTAAGGTGGAGTTTAAGTAAAGTGTCCAGTGCATATGAAGAGAAGAGTGTTTATACACTCAGAAATACGCAATGTTTTTATAATAACTAAGGGTAACGTTTTACTTAAAGGCTTATTTTGTTAAATTAGGTTGACAAGGCAAGTTGGGTTAATTAAATTGTTAGTGGTTTGTTTTGTAACCACTTAAAAAAGGGCTAATAATGCTGACCTTAACAGTTTTTACACTTATACTGTTAGGAAGCAGACGGACAAGACAGGGTAAGTTAAATATGTAACAGTTTATGACAACGTAGAACACAAACGAGTGAGAAGGTAGAGGTGATGGATGGTCTGGATGGTTTAAAGTCATTTTCCTTGGCAGAATGGAGGAGACACAATGGGGAAGACCGACTGCACACACCAGATGACTTGAACGAAGGACAGACTGATGATGAACACACCAATGACAGGACACGATGAAGACTGGAACAACTAGGAGTAAACAGAGATATGGTAAGTACGAGAATGCAGGTTTCGTGAGTGTTATCCAGGATAGTGAACACTCAGAGTCTGCTTCGTATCAACGAGCCCGGACACTGAGTGAAGTGAGGTGTGTGCTTTTGTAATGAGCCAGGTTATTGGGTGCAGCTGTACGTAATCAAAACTCAGGTGATGGTGCTCGCTGTGATTGAGTGCTGGAAGAGCCTGGCCAATCCATGACATATACGCTTATATATATATATATATATATATATGGGTGACACGGTGGCGCAGTAGGTAGTGCTGTCACCTCACAGCAAAAAGGTCGCTGGTTCGAGCCTCGGCTGGGTGAGTTGGCATTTCTGTGTGGAGTTTGCATGTTCTCCCCGTGTTCGCATGGGTTTCCTCCGAGTGCTCCGGTTTCCCCCACAGTCCAAAATGCAAAATGCGTAAAACAAATGCTCGATAAGTTGGCGGTTCATTCCGCTGTGTCGACCCCGGATTAATAAAGGGACTAAGCCGAAAAGAAAATGAATGAATATATATGTATGTTATATATTTATTCCCTTTTATTAATCATTTTATTGATTTGTTTCCCAGGAGTGCTAATAACTTTGTGTTAAAACAACTTGTATCCGTTGTACATCCACTATGTAAACCCCAAAAAGATAGCCCCTATATGTGTACATGTTCAAATAGATCAACATTAGGGTTCAGTAAACAAGTAAATCTGTTTCAACTTCATTTAACAGATGTGAACACGATTTCTGGCAAGCAAATAACTCTGATGTTTATTTGCATTGTTTGCAGTGTTCACCGCATCTGCCTTCAGTCGTCACAGCTGAATTATTTGTTAGATTGTCTATATGAAAAAGTTCATCTGACAGCGTGAGCAATGTTTTCGCTATCTCATCCCCCTCAACACAGGAACCACACAGCTGCTTGTTGCCATAAATGACTCACTGTGGGCTTCATGATTAGGAGAAATTTAGACGACAGACTCTGGAAATTCCTTGAGGAGATGTTTGTCAGGAAGCAGCTTTTGTTCAAAGGTCTTTCTGTCTGTATGCCTGTAAGATTAATAACTACACATAACTGAAGGATTGTTTTGATGCTCTCATACTGCTGTCATGTTGTTTTTGGACTTGATATAAAAGATTTGAAAGATTCATAGGGGTTCTAAATAGTTCACATTTTATGCTAAGTAATTTTTTTTCAGTGCCAATATCAACACAAAGCAGCTTCTCTGGTTGGTATTCAACAGAATAACTTTTCCGCTTTATTGAAGCGCTATCAATAAGCCTGTGACAAAAGCGTAATGGACTCCTGCAAACTGTCAGCATCTAGTGAATTTGAGTTTTGAGTCACACTGAGAAGTCTGTTTTCTTCAACACCCACATGTCCCTCTGGGGAAGCTGCTGGCAGTGTGCCCTACGGTGCCAGAAATCAGGCTTGGCTTTATGAGAATGACTCATGAGATTCAAGTTAGCTTACAGCCTTCCATAAATCCAGCAGCCGCCAGCGCTGTATAAGCTTCACACTGAGACCAGCCAGAAAACAAACCTCTGGGCCTAACCCATTATGGTGTATGTGTATTTAAAACGTGATTAATCAATTGTTCCATCATCAGTCCACCCCCGAATCCTAATTGGGCCTAAGTGAGCTTTTACATATATAAAAAAAATGTGGTGTGTATTACACACAGGCCTGTTTCTATACAGGCTGCTAGTATGATTCTATTTGTTCTGGTCTAATTTGAACATGTAGTTGATTTTAGACATTTGCATCAAAGCTGCATCGAAATAATGAACAATCAATAATCAACTGTGCGTCCTTCATTCATTTTCCTTTGGCTTAGTCCCTTATTTATCAGGGGTCACCACAACAGAATGAACCAACTATTCTGACATATGTTTTACACAGCAGATGCCCTTCCAGCCGCAAACCAGTACTGGCAAACACCCATACACTAATTTAGTTTTTTCAATTAACCTATAGCACCTATAGGAAACCGGAGCACCTGAAAGAAACCCACGCGAACACGGGAAGAACACGCAAACTCCATAGAGAAATGCTAACTGACCCAGCCGAGGCTCGAACCAGCGACCTTCTTGCTGCGAGCGATTGTGCTACCCACTGCGCCACCATGAGGCCCCACTGTGCTTACTCTGAACTTTAATTAAGAATAATGCAGTTTTAACAAGTTAACACACTCAAGATTTGTCTGGGAATTAAGGTTAATTTCTGGCAACTGTGGTGCCGGAAAAAAAATGTAAAATAACGGCCATTAAATTACAGAAATATACTGTAAAATAACAGATATTAAATTACAGAAATTTACCAGAAATTTTAATTTAAGGAATTTTCTGTAATTTAATAACCTTTATTTTACCCCAAATGCCGAAAATAAACTGTAAAATTACAGATATTTTTTACAGTGTATCTTTATAGTTAATAATAACATTAATACAAATTTTTTAATTGTTATTATTATTATTTTAATATTAACAAAATATTGAATTAAAACGTCATCTACAACCAGTGATCTTTCTTTGAAGAATAAATGTAACCTATTTGTATTGTTATTATTTAATTATTTTGCAATTTAGACTCATTTAAAATAAAATTTAATTATATATATAAATTAAATTAAATTTTAAATGAATGAAATGTCAGAGAGAAATGAAATGTGTGTAAATACATAGGATATATAATTCACACATATATATATATGTGTGTGTGTGTGTATAT
>CAIGQQ010030612.1:162382-272869 GCA_903798035.1 Danio albolineatus | reverse complement strand
ATATACACACACACACACATATATATATATGTGTGAATTATATATCCTATGTATTTACACACATTTCATTTCTCTCTGACATTTCAAGTCATTCTACATTAATAGCCCACCTAAAGCCCATTTTGGGCCATTTAAGATTCCAGTATTTCTAATCTATGTAAGATTTTTAATTTATACTCATTTAAGCATCATTGCTCTCTAATAATTCTAATTCATGTAATGAAATGTCTAATCTATTTCAAATAATATTTTGGCCATTTATATATCTTTCTATTTCCCAGAGATGGGTTGTGGCTGGAAGGGCATCCGCTGCGTAAAACAAATGCCGGATAAGTTGGCGGTTCATTCCGCTGTGGCGACCCCGGATTAATAAAGGGATTAAGCCGAAAAGAAAATGAATGAATGAATGAATATATCTTTCTAAACTCCACTTGTAACCGTGGGTATGTAATACAAGCGCACTTTCAGCACAAAACATTTCACAATATTTTTGTCTAAAATTATAAAGAGGCTCAGTTTATCCATTTTAAAAAAACTGTAAATGTCTTTAATGTGCAAATACTTTTCGCTGTATTTGCGATTCTGTTTATTTTCCAGCAGAAGCAGCTCTCATTCACTGGTGCATTGATATCATGCTTTACGGTAATATCCATCTTGAGTAAGTTTGAAATATGCCTGAGTGAAATGCAGTGAAAGACGCATACAATTATTTTAAATAATCTCATATTCTTTTTCACTTTGTTAAAATACAATAACATGATCCTATCCGTTAAACATAGCTTGTGAAGAATAATAAGTGACAATGTGAGAAAAACGGAAGAGACAGGTCCATCAAACGGATGACGTGTTACAGCGGGTCCCTGGGTCTTCCGGGTCGGTGTAAACAGTGTGCGGTTGTCTCATACAAACCAGTGAAATGTAAGTAAAGACGTTTATCTTGTAACAGCACTTTATTTTTGTTATGCAATGTCTATAATCTGTTGATAAACTCTCTGTGTGCATTAGGTCGAAAGTAACGTTTAAAATCACGCTGACGTCGGACCCGCGGTTACCATATAAAGTGTGAGTGACACATCATTCAACATATAACACACCATCAGTATGTCTCCTTTAATTGTTTCATTAGCCCTGATTTGTTTAATGATCTTGGTCTTAATATGTGCGTTTGTAAATGTGTGGCCATACTTATATTTTTTGAGGAGCTGACTTTCTTTTCTTTATCAATTCATTTGCAAATTGATTATTTTTCTTGAACGCGTGATATATAAAATAATGGCCCAATTTATTAATTAAATATACATTTACAGTGCTAATGCTTTTACCACAGCTGTTAGCCCAGCAAGGAACATCCAATATTGAATACGTTATCATTTTATTGTATAGCATTCGTCACAGTACACAGTTTTGCAGAAAACAGTATTGCAGGTTAACAAGTAAATTAAGTGTGCGTATATTTGTATATAATTTCAAAATGGAAATCTGAACATTAGATAAAACCCAGTTCCATAATCTTGTTTTATTTTGTTGATGCATTTTTTTGCATTTTTGTTTTACTGCATATATACTTTACTGACATACAGGGTGATTCAAAAAGAATACCACAACTTTCAAAATATCTGCATTTAATCAAGGAAACATGATGGAACCTTCCTTGGGTAATTCATTAATGTGAAGCGTACTTTTCAGTAGAAAACAACTTCATAGATCAGGGATGTCCAAACTCGGTCCTGGAGGGCCAGTGTCCTGCATAGTTTAGCTCCTGCTTCCTTTAACACACCTGCCTGGAAGTTTCTAGTATACCTAGAAAGAGCTTGATTAGCTGGTTCAGGTGTGTTTAATTGGGGATGGAACTAAAATATGCAGGACAACAGCCCTCCAGGACTGAGTTTGAGCACCCCTGTCTTAGATGTTCAATATGACCATCTCCAGACGCTTGAGTGACATCAACCCGAAAGTTGTAGGATTCTTTTTGAATCACTCTGTATTTGTATTACACCATAAATCAGAACATGCATTCAGCCGCCAAATAGTCAGCATATGTTTAAGAAAAAAGTTTTATTGGAATAAACTCCTCTTTTTAAATCTCACCCCAAACAAATAGTGTGCATAAAAGTATTTAGTATCTGTATTACTCAGTAAGTTAAATGAATAGTTGCACTGTAACAAAGAATTGGAAGAAATTAAATGGCCAGTTTTAGAAACGTGATGTTTTTGTACTTTATTCATCTGCTCTTTTATTCATACTAAGACATATAATATAATATAATATAATATAATATAATATAATATAATATAATATAATATAATATAATATAATATAATATAAAAAATCTCCTGTGTTTTGTTTACTTAACCGCAATGTTCTTTCGGCTTTATGTATGAATATAAATTTAAAAAAATGTTTTTTCATTCTTCTTTGTTATTAACAGCCTGTGAATCTTATTTGGCATTAAATTATTGTTAACAGTAAATATACAGCACTTTTCAAACACTACAATTATACATCCTTGATGTACATTTCCTAAATTTCACATATTTAAAATTTATGCTGCAAAATGATTAAGTCATGGTTATCTTAAATGATTTTATCCCAAAAATCATACGATCAATCAGACTGAAACTCAATAATTGTGTGAAATGTTCATGTTTGTGTTACAAACATAACTGAACTGAACTGAATTTCTGCCTCTCATTTTTGAGAAAACGACTTTTAAAGATGCGCGCTGTATGCAAAGGGATCAAATGTAATTAAAAGAATCACTTAAATGTTTGTTTTTACTTATCTTAAAATATGGCTTTTTATAGAAGCATAGCAGCCAGAAATCTTCAAATTGGTCAGTGCATGAAGCAGAAGGTCATGTCTTCCCTTGTGACAGTTGCTCTTAGTCTGTTTGCCATATTGATCGCAATCACTGCTGTGGTCTGTAATAATCTATAGATGTCATACTGTGTCTGACGGGTCGGCAGATGCACATGCTAAGTGGGTGAGATTGCTCTGTCAAGGGCCATTCAAACAGGCTGATTTACCAGCTCGGCTCTAAACACCTGCGTTGTTGATATATACACAGCGGCCTATTTGGAAGATTTGCACATTTCAAGTGACTAATTATATAAATGTAATTCATTAGACCAGTTAAGAGATGAACTGGTTAAAATGTAGCTGATAATCATTTGAAAAAAAAATATTTATTTTTAATGCTTGGATTTGCAACCAAGCTAGTATTTAGGGTTGCACAATATAGCTTTGCCATGGCATTGTGCACATCTGCAATAGTCACATCGCAGGATATTCAAATTCAAGAAGAGATTATTCAAATTCCAAATTAATATTGTAGGTGACCAAGCACCACACTTTGAAATTAGTGTAATTTTTAAATTAATTGCAAAGTTTACCCATCATTAACATTAAAGTTCATAATTTGCATGGGTTTAAAGGGATAGTTCATCCAACAATGATAATTTACTTTATGAGGTTGTTGTTGTTGATCACAAAAGAAGATATTTTGAAGAAAGCTGAAAACCTGCAGCCATTGATTTCCATAGTAGGATAAACAAACACCATGGAAGTCAATGGTTACAGATTTTTAACTTTCTTCAAAATATCTTCGTTTGTATTCAACAGAAGAAAGAAATTCAAGTAGATTTTAATCAAGCAAAGGGCAAGTAAATTATAACAATTTTAATTTTTGGGTAAATTATCTTTTTAAAGTGAATTTAAGACATTAAGGCACAAACAAAATATAGGTTTATTAAAGATAACCAGCATTTCATTTATATAGTGAAGACTGTGAAGTGACGTTTTGCATTTAAATTTTAATGAAATATATAATGTAACTGCCTAACTTTTAGACATCCAAGACAAATATAATATGTTTTGTGTTTATCTAATTTATTAGATGCATACCCCTATACAACATCACTGCAGCCTTTCTAAAACCTCTTAACAATTATTTGAAAGCCATCTATTTCACAGTGTGTATCACAGAAAAGCAAGTCATTGTAATGAAATTATTTTTTTTCTCCAATATTGCGCTAAGTAATACTACTAGTATTATTGTGTTTGACAAACTTGTGCTTTGTTTCTGTTCTTACGACCCTGGTCTAGGGTCAAGGCAACATAAAAGATCACCAGACAAATAAAATTCACTTTGATGACCCTTTGAACCCAGGTCCCTTTATTTGTCTTCTTTTTTGTTTTTTGTTTTTTTGTCGTTTTTCTTTCTTTTTTTTTTATCACCCAAAAACGTGAAGCCAACTAACTCGGAGAGGACCCACAGAAAATAATAAACAAAAAAGCACACTCTAACTAAACACCCAAACAAAACTAACTACAACTAACAAAATAACAAAAATAAAAATACAAAGTCTATCCCTACCTCCCTAACTAGTTTTAAAAACAGGAAAAAATATTTACAAAAAAGAAAAGTGTGGTGTCCAACCCATACTACTACTTACCGTGAATAGAATTCAATATTTACAGTGTCAACAAACAAATAAGCCCAAAAACAAAATAATAAGACGGGGAACCAGGGATAGGATTACAACAAATTCACAATTTTCACAACACAGGAAACACAATCAAAAATTACACGTAGCAACGGAATAGTTTTCAAATATCACAACAAACGCAAAAACAATACGCCAAACTCGCTCTCCCGACCCACGCCCATTTTCCTTTTTTTAAAGGATGCCCTGGGTCACTCCAACCAATCCTAGGGCACGTCGTCGGCGTAATTGGGGCGGGGTCTATAGATGAAAAGGGAGAGAGAGGGAGACACACACACATGCACATACACTTGCGAATGCAACACTGTATCACACACATTCTCTACAGTAACACTTTCACTACACTTGATATTCATTGTGTTTTTTTTAGTGTTACCTGTATGCAGAGATTTATTGATCTTATTATGTTTCAGATTAAGTGTTCCCGAGAGCACACCATTCACGGCAGTTTTGAAATTTGCAGCAGAAGAGGTGAGTTGATAGCATAAACATGTTCATTTAACCGATATTTTGTTATTTATTTAAACCATAATAAAAATATCTGCATGATAGTAATCTTCAAGGATAATTGTCTAATTAATACTTTTTAAGCATTGATTAAAATTGTTTATATCACATGGCATGGATCATGAACTTTTTAGCTCATTTTTATCCTATAGATTTAATAAGGCTTTTCTGGTAACGATCTATCCTCTTTCTAGCGTAAATCAGGCTTATCTTGGTGTCCACAGCCTTTCTTGTTAAAATCAGAACAGGATCAATGCAGAATCTGATATTTCATGCGTGTAGAAAAGTCATTAGAGTTAGAGATAATGTAATTCCAGTAACCAATATTTGAGCTGGTACCTGTACTATAAATGTGTAATAAAAAAAAGAAAGGAAGGAAAAATGCAGTTCACAGTAGACATTCAATATTAAATTGTATCAAATACAAAATTTATTATTATGTTAAGTGATATAATGAAATAAAAAAAATAAAGTCTTCTTTTCTTTTGTTGTGTGGCTGGAATAAAAGCGGTTTTTAATTAAAAAAAAACTAAACAGTTTTAAGTTGAATATGATGGCCCTCTTAAATATATCTATGTTGATTGTCTACAGAACAAATCGCTGTCATCCAATAACTTGACTAATTATCCTAACTTGCCTAATTATCCTAACTAACCTAGTTAAGCATTTATATTGCACTTTAAGCTGAATATATTATGTTATTATATAATATATGCTGTCATCATGGCAAAGTCAAAATGAATTAGTTATTAGAGATTAGTTATTAAGAAAATTATGTTTAAAATGTGTTGAAAAAAAATCTTTCTGTTAAGCAATACTCACAGGTGGGCTAATAATTTTTAGATAAATTAAAATATTAACCATAAGTCTTTCAGAAATGGAAACAAATCTGACAGAAGCCTCTTGATTTACTGTATTCAAGGCACGCAGACCCAATGGCAGGATGACGTTGCAGATTATCTCGGGTCGTCGCTCCTTTTTTGACATAATGAAATGCCAACTCTGACAACCTCATAATAGGAAGATGTAATGCATCAAGTGGAAGCCAGAACAAAGATGAAGTGCCTTTTTAAAACGCAGAGGCTTATTTTCACCCTCTTTTTTTGGCCTCTCAAAAATCCTTTTTGTATTCCTGCTTCAGATGATTATGGTTATGTGATCATTCACAGATTTTTTTTCCTCCTCTTGACAAGAACTGATAGAAAAAGTAGTCTACAGAGAATTAGAAACACAAAATAATCAACTTGCTTTTTTTTTTTTTTTCAGGTCAGCAATTCTCCATTTTTCTTCTCGTCAGTTTTATGCTGTTCAATAGTGTAGTTGCAGTGCCTTCAGGAAACCTAGAGAGTTTCAAAGCCCCTTCTGAGCGAATTTGCTTATTTTATTTATTTATTTGTTTCAACTTTTCTGTAGCTCTTTGTGACAGTTTCTTCTAAAGCTCAGCCCAGGGAACTCTTTTCTCACACGTTTGAAGGTTTCTGTTCAACTCTTTAAACCACCTAACGCAAACACAGACTCGAGCTGAGGTTTTCTTATCCCTGCCTGACAGAACAACTGTGTGGTGCTGTTTATGGGTTGTGTCTGGCTGTCAGCATTTGTTGTTGATTGATGAATAATAAAACTTTTTTTCTTTTTAAAGTTTAAAGTGCCTGCAGCTACAAGTGCCATCATTACAAATGGTAAGTTTTATGACATATGATATGATATATGCTATAATATAGGATATGATATGAAATAGTGGTGATGATAAAGAGGATGACGAGGATTGATATTATTATTATTTATTTATTTATTTATGAATCTTAGATCTGTATTTGATGTAATCTTTAAGCTAGTGGTATTTAAAAAAATTGTCTCCAAAGGCGACAGTTGTGTCTTGAAAACAGAACATAATTCCAGTAATTATTTAAATTCTTTTTGTGATTCCTGGCATTTTCATTTAAAATGTTACCTTATTCATATTTTTCATTTAACAATATTTCTGATGTGTTTTTTTTTAACCAATGCATTTACATGATCATTCCAGTCAATTTAAACGGGGCATTATAAATTAAGTTTTTTTGCCCTTTCTGATAAGTTAAATTCCTTTTTTTCTTGCTTAAATTTTTTTGGACTTGGCTTTCTTGTTTTTATTCTTGTTTTTTATAATTTTTCTTAAAGTACATTTAATCTACATATCTGTATGGTTTTATATTATGTGTAGCTAAATATTTTTTTTGCCTGCTTTTTTCACATCACATACCTTGCCTATAGAAAATGATCACACAGTGTGAAAATCTATACATTTACTCACATTACATCCTGCTTTCAAAAGACCTTTGGGATAAAGGCTCAGTCCCAATCCCCTTAGGCCAGGGATGTCAAACTCAATTCCTGGAGGGCCGCAGCCCTGCACAGTTTAGTTCCAACCCTGCTTCAACACACTTACTGGTAGGTTTCAAATTAGCCTGAAGGACTCAGTTAGTTTGATCAGGTGTGTTTAATTAGGGTTGGAACTAAACTGTGCTGGGCTGCGGCCCTCCAGGAATTGAGTTTGACATCCCTGCCTTAGGCCTTCCCCTTACCCCTCGTTTTGCGCATTCATCTGAATATTTCCCACAATACACCATCTAAAATGGCAGCATGGCTGCACACGGAAGTAAGATGCACAAATTAGTATGTTTTTGTCATTATTATTTTTTCAACAAACAAACGTTTCAATACATTCATAACCGCGCTCGTGTTTTACGATCATGCTTTAAAAAAAAAAAGAAATGCTAAAATAAAAAACGCTAAATTTCGCTAACTGTAATCCCTAATAATAACAACTCCTTTATAGCAGTCCCACAACATTCTGTCACTCGATGACACTCGAATAGCCTGTCGGAAAAGTCTACTGGCTGGGAATTAGATTTTTACAGTGTCTGATATAATGTTACTTTTGTTTTTGTGTGTTTGCATAGATGAATATTGCCGGGGTGTAAATGCACAGTATAGTTAAGATCTTATTGCCACGTTGTACCGTTATGTTAACGTGATATACACCTTCAGTGAATTCCTGAAGATAAATTACAAAAAATAACGCAACTGGAATAACTACCGCAGTCGCGATTGTCTGATCTCATATGAAGTAAGAGATCGCGATGACATATGATGACGTGTTCAGTTGTTGTAGTACTGTCCCATTTTCCCCTTCAGACTCTGTTTCAAGGGCCAAGGGGTAGGGGTACAAAAATAGAATTGGGATTGGGCCAAAGTTGTAGAAAGACATAGGTTTGAGAAGGCTGCAAAAACATTTTGAGAAGGAAACGTTGTGATTTGATTTCACTGGTCCCTGTTTAGAACCACTCCCTTAAAGGGATGTTGTAGTTCACCCAAAATGAAACTTTACCTACTATTTAATCACCCTCAATTCAGTTTTTTTTCTTCTGCTGAGCACAAAAGATGATATTTAAAAAAAAAAAAATCTTTCGTAGTAGAAACAAAAAAGATACTTTTAAAGTCAATGTTAAAGGTTTTCAGAATTAAAACAAATCTTTTTTTTTTGTTCAAAAGAAGTTAAATAATTTAATAGTAATAAATTGTACTGCTACTTTTAGTAGCCAGACAGAAAAAAAATATTAAACGCCCAAAACTTCTTAGCATCTTTTTTTTTTTTTTACTGTAATAAAAATGATAAAATGACATTTTCTAGTAATCTCAACTTATTATACAGTAATAAACTTTGTGTAACTAAGGAAATTTAGTTGAAATGTGATTATTTTTTAAAATACGTAAAATTAACATAAAACATTTGTCATCATTACTTTTTATCATATCATTTCTTACAGTGCATGATCTGAGCAACAAGTCTGGTGAATGTTAATTTAATGAACTCTCTTAAATTAGTAAAGGCAGACCCCACATGGACCATTTTGTGTAATTATACAGCTTTAGTAGGAGACTTCAGAGCACTTTAATGCTTCATGATGAGTAATTATTGAGGAAATGATAACCAGAATGAACACATTACTCATCTCGCACAACACAGGACAGTTATTGTAAATGAGATGTCCTAAAATGTGGTTGTTCAGCATTTCAGCACGTCAGAGTATTTCTGTGCTCTTGCCCATCTGTCTGATTCATTGATTGTCTTTAAGAATGATTGTTTTGTGTGTGTATTCACATTGCTGTGATGATGATGCTGATGTGATCATTATTTTTGTAGATGGCATTGGAATCAATCCGGCACAGACAGCAGGTTGGTGTCACTACTTCACTCAACAGCATCTGGCTGTGATAAATGTTTTTTTGTCAACTATAAAGTTTTTGATATATTAGAGTTTCACACGAGGATGGAAAAAGTTATGTCGTTTTTTTTAATTTATTTTTTTATCTTTACATCAGATTAACGCCTGTTTGTTTTAATCCACCTTTAATGCATTATCTGTGCATTGTGAAATATGATCCCTCATCTGGCGCTCACTGTTTACTTGCATGCTTCAAATTTTCCAGGCTATCCTTAGTACATAATCACCCGCATGCAAATGAGTGGATCCTTCTGTTTTCCGCCTCATATTGTTCATGATTATCCGCCCGGGGACCTTTTGTGAGATCGAATGATTTCCTGAGACTCCTTCAATAGGCTGTGCATGTAAATTTCACATATTGCCTAATGAATATTGATGGTGCGCTTCAATTATACGATTCCCAATTGTTGTGAGTGTATTCCCCTGACTAAATGTTTCTTTACCGATGTTTTCCATCCTGCTTTACTTGTCGTTTAAGACTGTAATCCATTACACGCTGTCTTAATAAGCAGTCCCAATAGTGTTCTGTCAATGTTTTCTTTCCTGAGTGCCGTGCTGCATGTAATCACAGTAAAAATGGCCTGTAATTTTTCAGACATGACAGAGGTTGAGCACTAAATGTCAGATTTGCTGTAATTCATTAGTTTTACGGTAGCAGCATGTCTATCCTGACCCAAGTACGCTCTCAGAAATAAAGCTACAAAACTTGTCACCGGGGTGTTACTTTTTCAGATAGTACACTTTTGTACCTTACAGATGCACATTGGTACCTCAAAGATAAACTTTTTTTATACTGTTAGGCTACACATTTATACATTTAAGGAATATGAGGTAAACATTTGTGCTATTCTGGTATAAATGTATACTTTTAAGGTACAAATATCAACCTGGAATCAGTTTTAGGTACAAAAGTGTATCTTTTGAAAATGTATCACTCAAATGACCCTAGTTATTTCTGAGAGTGTATGTAGCCAGTTTGTGTTATGTATTGCCTGAAGACATGTACCTTATGAAGACGTACCTTATATAAGAACATGATAAATATAGACGATGCTCAGACAC
Source organism: Danio albolineatus (assembly GCA_903798035.1). Classification (NCBI taxonomy): domain Eukaryota; kingdom Metazoa; phylum Chordata; class Actinopteri; order Cypriniformes; family Danionidae; genus Danio; species Danio albolineatus. Next base: position 262,526 of record CAIGQQ010030612.1, on the reverse strand, counting down.
CTGAATATATTTTGTGTTTTTGCAGAGTTACTGTTTGAATGCAGAGTAAGTCTTTACATTGGAATATAAACGGTTTCTGCCAGCTTATTTGTAATTTAGGAGGGTTTATTGTCACTTAGTGAAGTTTATTTATAAATAAATTTCGAGAGGAGCGCGTGCTTATGATTGACACGGCTGACCCAGAGTCAAGCTAGTGCACAATCCACCAATCAGACGATTCCCATCTTAGTATAAATAACCAAAGCATCTTACCTTAGTCATCTTCGTCTTGAAGAATCCCCCCTTCCACCCCCTCTCCTCCCTTTTCCTCTATAGGGCAGCACGATGGCTCAGTGGCTAGCATTATTGCCTCACAGCAAGAATGCCTCTGGTTTGGGCCTCTACCCAGCCAGTTGACATTTCTGTGCGGAGTTCATGTTCTCCCCGTGCTCCAGTTTCCTCCCACAGTCCAAAACATGAGACATAAGTAAATTGACTAAAACAAATCGGCACCATACCTAAATTCCAGGAGGATGCAGCACTTATGCACACATCTCTATGGAGATGATGTGTATTTTTAAATGCAGAGCTCATAAACATCTCACCCTTTGAAAAAAAATAAATCTGTCAACGCAGAGGTGTACAAGTAATTTATGATATCAAGTGAGATGAAATGTTACTTTTTTGAGGCATTGCATGATATGCAAGTGAAACATTTGGGGTTTTTTTTCTAGTGTTTAGTAAACTGCAACAACTAATAACATTTTATATGATTTGATTCCAGTAGTAATTTATAATTAATTGCACATTTGTATTTAAGAGTCATAGGTGTCTTTAATATCTTTAAGATAATTTAGAATAAGCTATTCAAACAAACATTTATGTATCTTAATATAGTTCAGGCACATAGAAGTTTATTTTTCAGTTGTATTAAATTGTAAAACAACTGATAACATTTTATAGCAATGATTCCAGTAGCCATTTGATTAATTCTGTGTTATTTAATTAATTCTAATTTTGCAGGAAATGTGTTTTTGAAACACGGCTCAGAACTACGAATCATTCCCAGAGACCGGGTTGGAGGAGGTCGCCGGCCCAGGATGTGACTATCCAGTGGTTTTCTGTCACAGACGATGAACATACTTATGTATTTATTATCCGACCTTGAGGTCTCAGCTCTTAGCTGCTCTAAACAAGCAGTGCTGCGGCTTCAGATCAGTCAGAGGACCTCACAAATCTCATCAAGCTGCCACCACAAACACCCTTCCTGAAGACTCACACTGGCAGAATTTTGTTGATGTGTTGAGCCCCAGAATTACTAGGTATTTTGATCTGTCAACGAATGTTTAGTAGGATCACATACTTAAATGCACATTTTTACAGGCAATGCATAATGACCCTTACCAGACTACAAGAACTTAATTGTCAAATGTCTTTTCCATAAATACAATAAAGTGGATGTGCGTTAAAGCCACTGCAACATTCTTATAAAAAACAATAAAAGAAAAATTAATTCAGAAAACTGAATCAAATCCTAGCATAAAAACAAAGTCAGTTCAATATCTTAAATACATAATATCTAATTAATTTAAGCCTGATTAAATGTTTAAAAAGAAAAAAAAAAGAGTCCTATTGACCCATTTGAGAAAAGACAACATATTTTGGCTTGAAAATTGTTGCATTTCTTGTTTTATGGTCTAGTAGTTTGTTTTGAGCTAGGTATTCTACAGCTATTATTTTAAGTAGATATTAACATCATCAATATAATGAAATCCCTTTACAAAATATGGTTACTTAAGCTCTAAAAACATAACAAACTAAGCATTTCCTAATGTACATACTTTATCAAATATGTACTGCAGAACCATCCCCATAGTTCATAAAAATAGTGTTACATAAACCAATTTGACATCCAAGTTCTTAAAAGTTGCTTTCTGCTCGCCCAAGTTAGTGGTTGTGCCTTTTCATTAAGGCTTAAAATCATGACTTACTGCAAGACCTGAATAGTGCATCAGGCTAATGAATGGCAGGCCTCTACCTTTGCTTTTTGCACCCTCCACTTTCCCTCCTTCCCTTGCATTACAGAGAGGCAGAAGCAAAGGAGGAGGAGTGTCTGACTATTCAGTGTCATAATGGATCTTTCATTTGTTTCAATAAAAGAGCAGGCATGCTGTGCCCTTTCCGTGCCACTCATTACTGGGGAAAGGGGAGAAGTGCATTATAAATACAGCAAGGCCTACATTATTCAAACGCAGACATGTTACTGTGGATCACATTTGAAAAGGCATCACTTGCCTCCAGCCTCATTTGGCAGGAAATGATGCGGTTTGTTCATTAGCTGGGAAAGAGTTGTGCTTTTATGAAAACGAACAGTTTCGTCTGTTTGAGGAATGTCAAATTGATAAGTCAAAAAAGTTGCAAATACACTTATGAGTGTTCATGTCAAAAACATTAAAAAAGCATTGAATACCAAACTGTACGGTGCCTGCATGTAAATATGCTTGTTTTTGCAGAGTATTTTCATTTTGTTCACTTAATTTAATGTATGTAAACATAATCCATGTTTCAAAGCTTTAAATGGAGAAGACAAGCTTCAGAAGTCTCCTCTATAGCACAAAGACGTAGCAATTTGCATAAATTCAATCAATTGCCATTTGTAAGAGGACTACCTAAGCAAGCCAATGACAGAACTATTAAATATTTATATTTTAGTTTGATGTTGTGGACTTGATTGTGCTATTTGCAGAGGTTTAAACAGATGTTTCATATAGTAGGGCAGCAGAATATTTGAAAAAAATTATAATATTACTATATTTTACGATTTATTTTGCTATAGAAATACAATTTCAACAGGGTTCTGATTTACATATAGGCATAGACCTCCCTTTAAGTAAATGTATACTAGAAGAATCTTTAATTATTAATAATTATGGCTCACAGGATGATTTAATTTCAATCATGTCAACGTTAAAGTTAATATGTTTACTAAGAGTAGGTAATTTATAAGGCATTTAGAAAGCATAAATAGTCCTTACCTCAGATTAGGCCACAGAACTGCATGAAGACGTGTTAATGAAGCATTTGATAACATACATACAAATGAACTATTACTATATGCCTGATAAATAAGATGTATAAATGTTGATTTGAATAGTTTATTGATCGTTTACTTGAAATAACTGCTTTATAAGTTAATGCAATACTTTAGTAATGAAAACAAGCACATCATTTGTGTGCTTATAAATCAAGAAAGCACAATTTGTAGCGGTATTTATAAAGTGCTTACTAATGTCTAACAATGCAGAGTTAATGCTTTACAAATTATGAATTAGCTAATACTTAGTAAATGATTTATAATGTGCAGATATTATGAAGTGTTACCCATATGGTAATCAAATTAAAAGCAGATAAATACAACTTGGCAAAGATACAAATGAAATGCACAATACATATCTAAGGAGCTGAACAGTATATCATATTAAACATAAAGTCATAATATTCTTCATTATATTTATATTATTAAAACTTACAAACATAATTTCTTGTGCTTTTAAGCTCTTAAGGTTTTTTGAAATGTTTAATAGTCATCAGTACAGGTCTAAACAGAATCTGCAGACAATTTTGCTAATTGTGTAAACATTTATGCCAAATGATTTAACTAAAAATTTTATATATGAAATTAAAAATAATACCTTTTTATTTTGTATTTAATGTTTACAATGCAAATCCAATTAGATCTACTTATTTGGTAAACAAAGCAAGTCAAATAATATACAGAAAATATTACTTTACAAACTGTATTGTAAATAAATCATATTAACATTTTCATATTAGACAATAACGTAACTGAAATTAATTTAAAAACTGAATAAATATAAATGTACACACATTTACACAAGTAAATAAAACAGACTCGATTGGCTAAAAACTGTGGAAATCTGCAGATTTTTGTGTTTGCAGATTCCGTGTGGGCCTAATCATATATATGATAAACTTTCACTACATTATGGATAAACTTTGCAATGATAAACTATTGTACCTGATCAACTATAATCCCGACTGGTCATTGCACATGCTGCGATGTGACTATTGCTGATGTGTACATTGCGATATCAATGCTGAAAAGACAAACTGTTCTGCCCTATTTTATAGTAAGCTTCCTATTTTAGAGCTTAACGTCTTGTGATGGAACAGATATGGGTCAGTTAAGCCTAAGAAATGGTTGTATAGTACTGGCGTCTTGTGTTTGTCTTGGCATTTTGTGCGTCGGCGAAAACATGTTTTCTCTCATGTTTCTATAGAAACTCTTAATTCAGACCTTTCTGAGAGGTCGACGAGAGATTGAACAGTCACAAAAAGACCATCCCTCTGAATTGCTGTTGACAAAATAAGTCTTTTTTTTTTTCCTTCCGTGGCTGAACGTTGTCCACATGTATTACAGATAAGCTACTGCCGCCTGTCAGTTCGGCTTCTCACTCAATGCATCTTTCAGATGAAATGATATGTGGCACGCATTTAGATTCGGCTTGTGCGTTCAAGCAGCAGATTCGTTTTCTAGAGTTCACAGAGGTAATTAATTTGCTATATTTCTTTCAGGCAAAGGAAGAAGTGGCTTTTAGGTGTACAGCAGCAAATTGCTTTGGCTTTGAAAGAATGGTTTTGTGCTGTTCGTTTTTTCAGTAAAAAAAAAAATTATTATCTGCATCAATCTTTTTTCGTAATAACGAGGTTCAGGGAATATCAAAGATGATCAGAGTTATCTGTCACTGGATGATACGTTTTAGACTTGACAAGACTTTAACATCTTAATTGACAGGTATTTCTTCCACTTAAAGGGAACTACAATAAAGACAGCACAATACTCAAAACAAAGCCAAAAACAAAGCAAGAAAAATATAACAAAACAAATAACAAAATATTAGCAAAGTCACAAAATAAAGATGATCTGCATCCATTTGAAGCATTACAAAGTATTCAAATGTCAAAGAAACAGTGTTTTACATCACTGCGTACTATATATATTTATTAAACCATACACTGAAATGATCCAATAATGATTTCTTGGATTTACTAAATTCTTTGAAGTTAAATGCTTGTATTTAAACAATCAGATTACATTGAACATTACTAAATTTCGGGCAGCATGGTGGTGCTGTTGTTAGCATCATAACCTCCGAGCAAGAAGGTTGCTGCTTTGAGCCCCGGCTGGACCAGTTGCTGTTTCTGTGTGGAGTTTGCATGTACTCCCCGTGTTTGTGTGGGTTTCCTCCGGGTGCTCCGGTTTTCCTCACAATCCAAAGACGTGGTATAGGGGAATTGAATAAACTAAATTGGTCATAGTGCATGAGTGTGTGTGAATGAGAGTCTTGTAAGGGTGTTTTCCAGTGCTGAGTTGCGGCTAGAAAGGCATCCGCTGCTTAAAACATATGTTGTATAAGTGTTAATTCCGCTGTGGCGACCCCTGATAAATAAGGGACTAAGCCGAAGGAAAATGAATGAATGAATTTCTCAATATAATTTGTTTGTTTAAATTCAACACATATAAGTTGTACAGATGTAATTCTTTTCAGTGTAAAACATCATAATTGTTAAATATGTTTTTACATAAAGTATTGAAATAGTCAACATGAAGTCAAAGAACTGAAGGTACAATAACTCAACCACAACTAAATCAAAGCAAAGTAAAACAAAACAAACTTAAAAGCCCATAATAAGACATGGTTTGAAGCAAAGCCAGAAAAATATCAAAGCCAAAATAAAAACAAACAAACAAATCAAAGCTAGAAACAAAATATTTTTAAGAAAATGAGCCAATCCAAAAGCAAAGCACAAAAAAAAGCAAATATAACATTTGTAAGTTAGTTATCTTTGTATGTTTAGGTTAATATGTTTTGGTTGTTTGTATTATTTTGAGATGCAATTCTCACTATAACAAACCATTAGCTATGTCTTCTAGCTCAATATACTGCTTGTTTGCTGCTTGTTAAAAGTTTTTATGTTATCATATGGGTTTGATTATTGGGTAGGGATATACTAGAACAAGATCATGCAGAATATGTACTTTATACATAAACAGCCAATATCTGGTGATAAGCCACTAGTGAAAATTAGTACCTATAAAGTGTTTTTTAAATTGATTATAAAGCCTTACACATACCGCTACCACTCAATTTTCATTTAAAGCTAAAAAAAAACAATTTTCCTTGTAATTTTCTTCACCTAGCTGTTTTTATTATTATTGGAGAGGTCATCCTTCAATATGAGATCAGTCCCTCACCCTTGCACCTCTCTTAATTTTTGCTTCGGCATTCTAGACATGTCTTGCCCTGCTTTAAATTCTATTAGATGAAATGTCATGCCGGCGCGAGGCTACACCATTTTAATGCCCAGCTTCAGTGTCATTTTACACATGATGTGACAGGAATGATGGAACATAACTTTAGCAGTGGAGCATGAAAACACAGGCAATTCCGACATGCAAAAAAGTGTTGATTCACTCTAATGTTTTTTTTTTTTTTTTTTTCACGTTGGCATATTATTTTCTATAAGAAATTCCATTTCCTTCCATCAATACTTGAAATCTGGATTCCTTTGAAATGTTTTGCATGACATTTGCCACTCATTTTTCAGCAAACCAGTCTAATGCCTGACTATCAACGGTGGTAAAATGGCCCCGGCAATGTTTGCACATAAACAACAATCCCAGACAAATAGACTAGGGAATGGGAAAGCATCAGGCTATTAACATAACATGGAAACACCTTTAGAGGGTCGGTCATAGATCAGCGGGAAAAGCACATGCAGCTTGAGGCAAATGTCACACACTGAGTGTCTCTGTGTTCTTGAGGAAAATGAAAAGCCTCAGACAGTTCAAGTGATGATAAAGCTCTCGGGTAGCGAAATGCTCCTGAAGGGATAGAAATGTTAGACATGCAGAGACAATAAGTTATCTTTCTCTTCATGCTAGATGCCTGCTGATGCTTTGGGTGTCTCTACATGGCTAATATTCTGGAAAGGTTTTCTGAGTGTTATCTTGTCTTTAATGATATTTTCAAAATGTTACCAGAGAAACTATTCATTCATTCATTCATTCACTTTCTTTTCGGCTTAGTCCCTTTATTAATCCGGGGTCGCCACAGCGGAATGAACCGCCAACTTATCCGGCATTTGTTTTACGCAGCGGATGCCCTTCCAGCCACAACCCATCTCTGGGAAACACATCCATACATTCTCATTCACACACACACACTATGGACAATTTAGCTTACCCAATTCACCTGTACCGCATGTCTTTGGACTGTGGGGGAAACCGGAGCACCCGGAGGAAACCCACGCAACCACGGGGAGAACATGCAAACTCCACACAGAAATGCCAACTGGCCCAGCCGGGGATTGAACCAGTGACCTTCTTGCTGTGAGGCGAACGTGCTACCCACTAGGCCACCGTGGCACCCTGAGGAACTATTCAGTGTTTTTAAATGTTATTAATGAACATTAACATTATTTTAATTAAGACAATGTTATGAATGTTTAGAGAAGATTTATTCGTGAATCACATTTCTTTATTTATATAATTTTCTTTATCATTAGTAGTATTTCTTTCACATTTTACCCCTTGTTGTAGAACATTCAACAGTAACATTTTCAGGTAACACTTTACAATAAGGTGTTAGTAGTTAATGTTAGTTAATGCATTTACTAATATGAACAAACAATAAACAATACATTCACTATAGTATTTGTTCATGTTAGTTGATGTGACTTAATGAAGATACAGTTGTTTATTATTAGTTCATGTTAACTCACGGTGCATTAACTAATACTAACAAGCATGAACTTAGTAATGCATTAATAAATGTTGAATTATGAATAATAAATGCTGTACAAGTATTGTTTGTATGTAGTTCATGTCAGTAAATGCATTAACTAACCTTATTGTAAAGTGTGATCCATTTTTATATAGTCTTTTCATACAAATCTAAATATTTTTTAACTGTTTTTAAACATTTGTTAATGATATTCATTCATTCATTCATTTTCTTTTCGGCTTAGTCCCTTTATTAATCCGGGGTCCCCACAGTGGAATGAACCACCAACTTATCCAGCACATGTTTTACTCAGCGGATGCTCTTCTGGGAAACATCCGTACACATTCATTCACACTCATACACTACAGACAATTTAGCCTTACCCAATTCACCTGTACCACATGTCTTTAGACTTGTGGGAGAAACCGGAGCACCCAGAGGAAACCCATGCAACCACGGGGAGAACATGCAAACTCCACACAGAAATGCCAACTGACCCAGCCGAGGCTCGAACCAGCCACCTTTTTGCTGTGAAGCGAATGTGCTACTCACTATGCCACCGTGGCGCCTTGTTAATAATATATCATTTGAAAATGGTGGCATATGATGAAATTATCAAATTAAATGTTCAATTCAAGACAATTCTGTTTGTTTAGTTAGTTTTTTGCTGGGATAACAAATTTAAGAGCAAAACAATTTTTTTTATAAAAACCCCTTACACGTAATATACTTTAATCAGTGTTGGTTAAAGTTACTTTTTTATAACCAATCTGTATTAACAATCTTAAGCTTAAAAATGCTAAATTAACATAACACATACAGTACGTATACAGTACTTTCACATTACTTTCCTTAAAAAGTAAACAAGTAACACGTTTAGTTACTTTGAAAAAAAAGATTGTAATACAGTATATTGCTTTTAAAAGTGTCTTTACCCAGCACTGATTACAATCATGAATTGTAATTATTAGAACATTCAAAAATAACATGATGTTTGATGATTCAAAAATAACATGATGTTCGAACAATAATAGAACAGAACCCTCCCCCCCTCCATGATAACATGATGTTTGAACAATAATAGAACAGAACACTCATATCAATATCTTTGTTATTGTTTTTTTACAAAAGAGAAGAAAAATAAAAAGAAGGAAGAAAATAACTAAAATAATAATAAGGGGGAAAGAAAATAGTAAACACAAAAAATGTGTACACAAAAAACAAGCAACTGAATGCAGTCATTAAATGATCACAATCAAAAGTTCAGATACATTGTCAATGTTGAAAGTAAATATTTACAATTAATTGTATAAGATAATAATTACTACAACTTTAAATTACTACATTTATTGAAAGGAAGGAGGGTGCATCTATTAAATGGAAGACAAGATGTTACTGTAAGAAAGTTAAAGTAAGTTATAAAACATTGCCACTTTTTAAAGAAGTTAGTTTTTCCAAGGCATCTAATCGTTTCCAACTTTAGAAAATACATGGTATCCACAAGCCATTGGAATGTAGTTGGAGACTTATTTGATTTCCAGTGAAGTAGAATACGGTGCCTAGCTAACAACGAGGTAAACGCCAAAATATCACATTGTTTAGAATTAAACTGGTACCAAATCTTTGAAACCCCAAAAATGGCTACATCAGGTGATGGGTCTGTATTTACCTGCAACACCTTAGAAATAATTGTAAAATAATTAATCCAGTTATTCTGTAACATAAATAAAATCCATATGACTTTAATTACACTGAGGCTAGACTGTCTGGATTTTGAGAAATGGATTCTATGAAATACTTTCAACTGTATCTTGGATGTATTATCTGCAGTGCACCAAGCCACCATTCACTTGCTGTTTTTAATGTCAATGTTTCTTGCTGCTAATAACATTTTCATAACAAAATAGTCACATTACCAAACTTGTAGAACATTCAGATACCAAAAGTGCATCATCTTCAAACCTGAAAACATCACAGAAATCCCCCACGAATGCAATTTAGTCTATAATTCAATCATCAAACGCAATTAACCTGGAATCAGATACATCTCGAATACTGAGTCGTCTGTAAGCTACCATCCTCAAAACTCATCAAGCCCAGTTTAAGTTTCGCCTCACTACTGTTTACCAAACGTTACAAGCATTCGAACCTCATCAGCCCCATATAAACATGCTATTTGATATGTCAGACTTGAAGCAGCATGCAAACCCCAACGAAAACGCCATTATGTCACGCCAGCATCGATCAGACCCTCCATCTGCAGCTTGTGGCCTATAATTAACCTCCGTCTCTCTGTCTCTGTCTCTTTCTCTCTAACACCACTCCTCTTTTCTTTGCTTTCTTCCCATTACTTTGGACAGGAAAAGTATGATGTGGCGGCACCAATTATAACAGCCTATTTTCTTTAGAGAGCAAAGGCTTGAGGTTGCTAGTTGGCTGCAGTAAAAAAGGCAGGAGAGAGTGGGATCAAGCTCGTTAATGAGCGTCTCGTTGATGTATTACTGTCCATAAAAGCATTTGGGGAAAGCGCAGATCAAACCGCAGTCCAGTCAGAGTGCTTCATCTGAGATTCGATTATGAATCTGTGTTGTCATTTGCGAGCATGTTTGATCCTCTCTGTGCTCAGAGTCAAGAATTCATTTCAGCGTTTAGCTGTTTGTTAATATTGCTTCTTTGATTAGAAAGTTAAAAGGGCTCGTAATGAATCTGACCGAGGCTCATTGCGGGCGGTGTGCAGTTGGTGTTTGGAAATTAAAAGGCTTTTTTTGTTTGTTTGTTTTTTCAGATCAGATCAGCATTTTTAGTAAGTGTTGGTGAAGCTGTTTGTACAGTATTATGATGTGATTAGGTCTCTGATTTGTGGTATTGGAAAGTTTTATATGTATTTAATTTGGGTATTTGCCAAGCGCTGTTTATTTTTCAATTCCGTATTTTTAAACATAGTAGTTTTAATAACCGATTTCTAATAATAATTTTTTTTTAGTCTTTGCCATGACGGAAATTCATATTTACTATTTTATTATTTATTTATTTTTTGCAGGAAACAAGTATTCCGTTTAAAGTGCAATTTAAAGACTGAACTAGGTTAATTAGGCAAGTCATTGGACATTGATTTGTTCTGTTGCCAATCAAAAAACAAATATTTCTAAAGCGGCAAATAATAATAATAACAATATTAATAATAAAAATAATAAATAAATACAAATAATAATAATTATGATTATTATAATTATAATGGCGGTGCAGGAGCAGTGGGTAGTGCTGTCGCCTCACAGCTAGAAGGTCACTGGTTCGAGTCTCGGCTGGGTCAGCTGGCATTTCTGTGTGGAGTTTGCATGTTTCCCCCATGTTGGTGTGGGTTTCCTTCGGATGCGGCGTTTTCCCCAAGTCCAAAGACGTGCAGTATAGGTGAATTGGGTAAGCTAAATTGTCCTTATTGTATGTGTGTGAATGGGAGTGTATGGATGTTTCCCAGTGATGGGAAATATATGCTGGATAAGTTGGCGGTTCATTCTGCTGTGGCAACCCTGGATTAATAAAGGGACTAAGCCGAAATAAAATGAATGAATGTATGAATGAATGAATGCTTGGTGTTGTAATAAAAAATCATTTTCATACTGTTATATATTTATTTCACTTTGTTTAGATGCTAGTTTGTCACGTAGTAATTCATCTGTTTATGATACATCTTTATTGTTTATCAAAGGAAAAACATTAATGGAGATTACCGCTCCATGGTGAACTGATTATTACATCAAAGGACTCACAGATTTCTCTCAGCCTGCCTTTTTGTTTATACAGTTTTTTGTTTATAAGTACAGAGTATTGTTTTTTTCATTTGACTTTTTACTTACATTTGAGTTTCAAAATTGAAAAACAGTATCATTAATCATCCTTTTTTTTATTTTATGCGTCACAGTTGCATTTGAGCTGTAACAGTGAAGTACTGTTGTCCATATATTTTTCCATGTCTGACTTGAAAATCTTTGCTTGACTTTGAATCCTCTCTCAATTAGAAGTCAGATTCACAGTAATGGTCTGACTAGAAAACTATATTTCATTCTCTCGGATACTGAAATGAGAAACTATTAGCGCTCTGCCGTGGCACAGCTCTTTCTGGTTGAGCAGATCTTCGCCTGTGGCCTGTCCTGATAGCAGGGACTCTATCTGTCTGCTCTCCGCAGAGCCTGCATTAGATCTCATTTTAGATTACCTGCCTCTAATGGAAATCCAAGAGACCTCTCAGGGTCTGAACACACACCAAAAACAAACATTTCTTTCAAGCCTTCAGCTTCCTTGATTCTTCTCCACTCAACTTCAAGCTCTGTCTTTCAATTTCAACCTGACACCATAAAACCAATAGGTTGAAAATGAGTTGTTTGGATCAATAAAAGGGCTGTAACCACCAAATGCAAGTCAACGTCTACTGTGACTGAGGAAAATTAGGTATAATAAACATATACAGGAACAGCTAAACTAATGTCCTAGTGATTTTAATGCAAAAAAATGTGTTCGCCAGCTATTAAAATGCTATTGGCATCTGAGGTTTCGGTGTTGGACCTGAAGAAGCACACGGATATCAACAGAATTCAACTGTGTTGACTGCTCTAAAATCCGAGACACCATATTGCTTCAGGAGTTTAGGACACAGAATAGGAAACTTGAATGCTTATTCAATAACTTTTTGGCTTTATGTATATGCTTAATTTTTATGTTAAGATCAATGAGAGAGTTCACCCTAAAATAAATGAATAAATAAATTCACCATTTACTCAGCCTCAAGTGATTCCAATCCTTTGAGGTTTTTTTCCACTGTTGAAAGGGAAAAAAAAGACATTTTGATGAATGATGGAAACCAGTAGCCATTGACATCCATAGTTGTCAATATAGCTATGTTTCATCCATATATATATATATATAATTTATTTATTTTATTTTTTTGCACATTTTGGAATGTCACATGCGGCACAGTGGTGAAGTGGGTAGTGATGTCGCCTCACAGCTAGAAGTTTGCTGGTTCCAGCATCGGCAGGGTCAGTTGGCATTTCTGTGTAGAGTAGCATGTTGTCCCCGTGTTGGCGTAGGTTTCCTCCGGGTGCTCCGGTTCCCTCGCAAGTCCAAAGACATGCGCTATAGGTGAAATGGGTAAGCTAAATTGTCTGTTGTGTATGTGTGTGAATGAGAGTGTATTGGTGTTACCCAGTTCTGGGTTGCAGCTGGTAGGGCATCCGCTGCGAAAAAACATATGTTGGCAGTTCATTCCGCTGTGGTGACCCCTGATTAAAAAAGGGACTAAGCTGTAAAGAAAATTAATGAATGGAATATTGGACAAAAAATGCTTAATGTAAGGGCAAGCTACTCATTAGTTTTGAAAATGCGCATGTGTAGAACTGAGTAGAATAAACTTTTAAATAAATTCAATGAGAAATAAAGGTGCATAAACGATGATGAAAATGTATTACCTAAATTCTACTAAATGAACTCCAGCGTGCGCATCAAAGAGCCATGGGATTTTTTTTTTTTTTTTACAGTTTGAGTGATAAAAACGTGCAGGTTTAATGGACCAACCAGAAACATCTGAAATGTTGTTTTGGTCTTTCTAAAATCTTTTAGCCAAAGACTATCATCAAAGTGGCTCAGTATCATTACCTCCCAGAACCGTCTTGAGCGTCTGTCTCGTGCCTCCAAAAGCCACCTCGAATTCATTGCTTTTCATCTTGTGAGGTGCAAATAATTTATTCTAAGAAAAAAGACACCATGGCTTCTACTGCAGCAAATGTCCTTTTTCTTTTTGAAATTTAGGGTCAGCTTGTCAGGAAGTGACGGTTTAGTTCTTATTGACTCAACTGGTGATCTATTCACAAAGATATGCAATATTCTTGTTTTGTGCATAAGTCTAAATCACATCTTTGGAGAGAAATGGTTACTGTTTTCCAAATTTCCACAAAATGTCTGTATTTGTGTTAAGCAGAAAAAAAACTCATTAAGGGTGAGCATATGGTTACGTAAATAAATTCCATTGATGTTGTAGTTATGACATTTTAAATAGGGTAACGTTTTAATCTGTAACTAATCTGCAACCTATTAACATTTATAAAGTAATCTTGCCAACACTGGTTGTAAATAAACAGCATGAGCTCATGTGTGGGTTTTTGCCCTGTATATAAGCCATATGGAACATGACTGCAGATGCGGATCAAAGGTTCAGTTTCTTGCTTCACCAGAGTTTTGCTCGCTCTCTCTCGCTCTCTCAATTCAATTCAATTCAGAAGTGCTTTATTGGCATGAATGTAAATAATACAATATTGCCAAAGCTTGAAGTAGGACAAATATAAACTAGAAGAACATCAAAAAATATTAAAATAAGCAATGTAAGAAATAAAAAATAAAAAAACTTGAACATTTCAGACCACAGTGTTTAACATCTAAACACATATAGACATGGGTCACTGTGGTAGACGCACTGTGGAAGCATACAGTACATGACACACACACACACACACACATACATAAATGGGTTTATCTACTGTCTCTCAGGCTGTGGCACATCCACACATATCTGGCAGCCAGTGCTGCTGTCTCTCTCTCTCTCTCTCTCTCTCTCTCTCTCTCTCTCTCTCTCTCTGTGTGTGTGTGTGTGTGTGTGCGTGCGTGTGCGCGATTAAAACTGCCAATAACTATTACATTTAATGAATCAGTTTAAACGTTTCTGAATTTCAGCGGGTAATAATCTTTAATGTACTACTTCAGTTCTTAATGGACGTGAAAGAGTGAGATAAGGTTTAAAATAAATATAGACCTATTAAAAATCTAGAAATCTGAAAGATGTGTTACAAAGGTACAACGACCAAAAGAAATAACAGTGTTGGCTTTTTGAACTGAACAAACAAACAAACAAACAAAAACGCATATTTGAACGACGGATTTCCGTTTTGCGTTTTCAACATGTCCACAAATTCACTCTTAACATAAAGACTGGTCTATCATTTAAGAATATATTGATTATTTTGTCTTGCTTTTCTGCCCTTATTTCAAATTTACGTCATTTCAAGTCACAACTTTAATATACTCACCAAGTTATCCATCCATTGTTGCTGTTCTTCAGTTCGTGAAGTCTTGAGAGCCCGTGGAGTGGAATAATAAATACAACAGTGCCCTCTTCTGGATCATTACCTTTATCGCTTGTGGATTTTGGACGTTTGCCGTGACGATGTAATGATGCCTAATTATAACTGGCTGCCATAAAGCTGATGAGGTCTGTACTTCTCAGCCCCTACAATCACAACCCTTTATGTAACACTCAATTAATCTCTGGAAACAGGCAGCAGTGCTGTTAGTTTTTGCTCTCCTGCAGGTCACTTTTGAAAATTAGCCTTGGTAATAACAGCAGGTGACACATTGCTGGCTGACAACTTGTAAATTATACCTCACTGACTCATACTGTATGTAGACCGTATAGGCCTATATACAGTAAAATGCAACAAGAAGTTTAATATTTAACATTAAAGAGCTCAACGTTTGACTTTGATTCTTGATTTAATATTGTCAGCTTACAAGTGCTTTTTTAACTGATAGTTATGCATGAAAATGAGGCATTAATGAGGGCCTTTCTGCCATGTCTGGGGAAGAGGGAGATATGTAAATATTTACCACAGATTGACATTTACATAAGGGTAACAATTTATTAATTAAGATCATCATCCCTCCTCCCACTCCACCCCCGAAGCACTAATACAGAGAATTAGTCTAAAATGTCAATGGTGTGAATATAATATCTGCATAAATTTCCTCCCAAATGGAAGATTTAGACATATTGGGTTCTACTGGCTTCAACTTCACTTAAATTCTGATGATTTAAAGAAACTATGGAACTAATATGCAGCCAAGCATATCAAGATTGTTGATTTTGTAAGCTTTTTCATTTACCATAATAAATCAATATTTCATTTTTATCAAAGAATTTTGACTTTTTATACCTCTGCAGTTGAGAGTTATGAAAGTTTTTGGATCAATCTGACATTAATTATTATTTACTGACACAGTAATTTATTTATTTTTTCATATGTGGTGGAAAAGAACGCAATACAAATGCATAGAGGCTACCAAATAAAATTTTATGAACTTAATTATAAATCAGTTTAATTGCAATTGTCATAATTATGACTTGGAATCACACACAGTTAACTTTATCATTTTAGAATTTTGTGGTACAGTAATAACATTTATATTGTATTTATTATTTATTATTTTTAAATTTCAACTTTTTGCTATACAGTATTTACCTGGAATTATCATGATGTATTTTCATGAACTTTGTTTGCCTTAAAACTATGCACACTCTTTTGTGAAGACTGTTCTAATGCTAATAAGAAACAGCAAATATACACTGAATGACAAAAGTCTTGTTGTCGATCCCAGCTGTTAGAGCAACACATAATAACTTGACTTCTAATTGATCATTTGGAAAAGTGGCAGAAGGTAGATTTTTCCAATGAATCATCTGTTGAACTGCATCCTAATAATCACAAGCACTGCAGAAGACCTATTGGAACCCGCATGGACCCAAGATTCTCATAGAGTTCAGTCAAGTTTGGTGAAGGAAAAATCCTGGTTTGGGGTCACATTCAGTATGGTTGCATATGCGAGAGTGGATGGCAACATCAACTGCCTGAGGTATCAAGACATTTGTGCTGCCCATTACATTACAAACCACAGGAGAGGGCAAATTCTTCAGCAGGATAGCGCTCCTTGTCATACTTCAGCCTCCACATCAAAGTTCCTGAGAGCAAAGTCAGGGTGATCCAGGATTGGCCAGTCCAGTCACCAGACATGAACATTATTGAGCATGTCTGGGGTAAGATGAAATGAAAAATGAAATTCTTTTTCCAAAGCACCATGACTTTATATTCTATACTGAACATTATTTCTGTTAAGTGACAAGACTTTTGTCTAAGCAAAGTCAGACCTTACTGTCCTCATTAAATAATTAAAAATCAAGGCATAATCATATTTTATTTTGGTAAAATAAGCATAATCTAGAGGCCTTTGCCTTTCATATAAACCACTTCCAATGCTAAATGATCAACTAGAAATCAAATTATTATTTGTTGTTCCTAAAACTTGGACAGGCAACAATACATTTGTCAGATAGTGTACATGCACTCAAATTATTTTGGCTGGTTGTTCAAAATGTTTATTTAAAATCAACACAATTCTTGTGTTTTTATGGGGGCAACTTCATAGTTTAATGTTCAATCCGTTTAAATTTGCTAAAACAATAACTTAATCAATTTGTGTTGGGACAACATGAAGGAATTTTGTGTAACGCATCATTTTTGAGAGTGTATATACACAAGGCAATTAAATATATTTTATGGTATTTTTTCTTTACATTTTATTGTTGGATGGAGGCAATTTACAGCTTTTGGAAGTAGCAAAAAAATCAACTGCTGTTCCTCAGAGCAAACATACTTCTGGTCTGACTCGAGCCCAGAGGCATCAGCAGAACAGTTGTTACTAATGATTGTCATTAAAACTCCAAACAAAGGTCTAATTTGAACCTAAAGATCTAAAGAGGAGCAACAACACCTCCGTCCTCCTTTCTCATGTCTTTAGTGTGTTAGCAGCTGTTTTACACCACATTCTGTACTGACCTGAGGATATTTCACTTCCCTTCGAGCATCCGTGACAGAAATGGCAACAGCACTCAAGAGGACTGAGTGACCTTTAGAAAATACACGGCAAAGTTTTGATACTTTCTCACAAATCCCTTGGATGATGTTAAAGGTGGAAAAAAGCACTAGCCACTTAAAGAAGAGATATCTTTAACTGTGGTGTAGCTTCTTTCAGATCCACTGGGGGGACAAAAGCTACAAGATGTCTTGTTGAAGCACCAAGATATGTTCAGTATATCCTTTCATTTGGGAACAAAGGAGATTATGGGTACACTCACTGTCACTGATGTGCTACCTTTTTAAAAGGTTTACATTTCCTAAATGGTTCAAATTAGTACCCCAGAGGAATATGTTAGTACCAAAAATTTTCAAGAGGTACACTTTTGTACTATTCTAGGTTCTAATATGTACCTTTTAGTTCCAATGGACACTTTCATACCTTTATTTGTGAAAGGGTAAACTATGTCCCTTAAATCCCCATGAATCAAAACCAAAAACCATTCATTCATTTATTCATTTAATTATCCATCTATTCATTTATTTATTGGCATGTTTGTGGGGTGTAACCTGTAACTCAAATGAGATAAATCAATAACAAATGACAATTGAATGTTTTCACATTTGAAAAAAAACAATGTCACAATATAATGCAGAAAAGATTATTATAACGTCCAATATTGTCTTCCCTGTGTGTATCTTTACAGTCTGCCAAATAAATAAATAAATAACGAAGTGAGAACAGTTTGTGAAGAACCTGTTGCACATTTAAGACTAAGATATGGCCATCTGCGTTTGGAAAATTACATAGTCAATATAACAAATTTCCTTTAAATAATATCTGAAATAAATTGCACAGAATATGTTGAATCAAAGATCTAACATTATGTTTGAAACGGTTTTTTTATTCATGACTCTTTTTTTAAACATGAGTCTGTCTGGATAGCCTATTCAGAATGTCTGGGCGGTATTTTCTCCTGCCATATACCAGGCATGTACAATTTGCCATTGTAATTCTGAACATTTCTCAGTCTGTAGCCTCACTAACTGACAGACTGTCGCAACAGGAGAACAGAGGGAACTTGAGAATGGACATCCAACAGTGTTGAGCTTAATATGAGGCTGATTCAGATCTTCCCATGATTGCATCACTTTTACCACTCTAAAATTGTAGAAAATGATTACCTTGAAAAGTGAGCAGCTAAATCAGTTGACTTAACTTTTATAATCATGCCTGCACAGTTCATTTACCTAATAACTTGAGGGCAAGTGGTTTCTACTTTTTCAATTTAAAGCTAATTGTTTTAAAAGCGACAGGTTTACTTAGGGTTTAAGTTAAGTCAACTAATCTCATTTTACCATGTATCATTCAAATATCAGTTTAAACTCTGGCACTTATTTTATTCCTCTTCTTTGTTTCCAAGTACTGTTTTGCCCTACTTTGTGCAGACTTTCGGTCCCTTTGGACAAAGTTTGTTGTATTCTTGATCACAGAGATTAGAGGTTTGATTGATTCTGTCTAGCTCCACCAATAAAGTGGACATATTTTCCCAGGGCTACATTCAGACAAAAAATTAAATTGAAAACCGAGTCGAGGAGAGAAAATACCAAGACTCTAACTCAGTCAAGCCATCAGGAGTTTTTATGGTGTCTGAACAGATGATTGATTACAGGTTTGGAGGTTTGTGGGAAACAGTCATTCTGTTTCACACGTGAAAACACAGACTGTGGTCTTTCATACTGTAATTATAAAACATGTGTCCCAACAAACTTCTGAAGACTCTCTCCTGTCCTCTCTCTCTCTTGTGTTTTTCTTCACCTGAAAAGAAATCCATTGTCCAATGTTTCACAATCAGCTGAATATTTTCCTTATTAATGTTTCTCAAAGACTCACAAATCAAATCAGCTGCCCATCGTTTAGATCCAGTCCAGATTATAAATTTAAATTTAAAACATGAAGTGTACTATAGTGGGCGAGAAAGCTTAATGAGCTGCGATTTAAGAAAAGACTTACAAAAAAAAGCTAAGAAACTGAGATGTTCATCAGTTTGCAGCACACTTGATGCAAATCCTCACAACGCAAACGCATTTTTAAAAAGTGTGCTGCATTTTCTCACAACACAAACAATTAATAAAACAAGCTGCATTTTCTGACAATGCAAACATTTTACAAAAACGCACTGCATTTTCTCACAACGTAACAAAAATATTTCAAGAAGACCCTAAAAGGTGCCGGAAATGGCTTTTTATTATGGTTACTTAGGCTAATCAATACTAAAGACGGGAATCGGGATATTAAAATAAACAAACAAAAAACTCACCTTTCAATGATCGCCTACAACTTCACTAAGCAATAGTCACGGCACAGCGGCGTTCGTCACGTTTTTGGGTCCAATGGGCTCTATTTGCAGCTAAAGCTTTAAAGCCGACTATAAACTTCCGGTGAAAGCTTAATGTAGCTATTTTTAATTTCACAAGGTTGTTTTTACAGCATTGATGTTGTAATGTAATTCCACTACATTCAGTTGAATACACTTAAGTATTCATTTAGTTGTTCAAGTGTAAAACGAGATGAAATACCACTGTAAGAGCACCGTCAGTAGCAACAGGCTAGCACAGAAATTCCTGAAAATACTGAGGTAAAATAAACTGTCATATTTTAAAGACATTGCGGGGGGAAATGAAATTTAATGCAGCGCTTCTTGTCTGATCTGAGACCCACTTCATATCGTATATCTAACAGGCAGTGAAGATCACTGATTTTTAAAGAAATCAGATCTTAAACGTGACAGTTTTGTAATGGAAAGCAGGTCACCAGAAGCCGCCGGCATATAGCCCATTGAATGCGCATAAAGCCCATTAAAACATTTCTGTTGTGTTGCATTCTTTTTGTGTTGTAAGAAAATGCAGTGCATTTTTGTAAAATGTTTGCATTGTGAGAAAATCCAACACGCTTTTTAAAAGTGTGTTTGCATTGTGACGATTTTCAACATGTGTGCTGTCAAACTGATGAAGATCTTTTCTCGACTTGCTGGCGTTTTTTTGTAATTATGTGTTTTCTTAAATTGCAGCACATTAAGTAGTATTTATTATTCTTTATAAAAAATCATCAGTAACATAATAAATACCAGAAGACTATATTTAAAATCACTAATATGTATTAATATTGCAGTATAATTGTTGAACTCATATAATTATATTTCTTTTAACTGTTGAGAATAATATGTGCTTTGAGCAAAACTCTGTGTCTGTTGTTTAAAATGGGATAAATATATTCAACTTAAGTCTAGACACTTTAATGAGATCATGTTCATTTCATAATTTAAATATTCAATAGTTAAAATAAGATTTTTAATTCACAGCTAGCATTACAATAGCCTCCAGCCTCATAGCTAAGATAAGAATGAGTTTTTTTATTTTCATGGCTCCTGGTGACAGTGTGAGTATATCTGACATTTATATTAACTCTTAAATGCTTTCTGTGTCCTGGGGGTTACAGATATTCCAGAGGCCGAAGGGAGGGACAGTGAATAAGTGTGTGTAATTTCTAAGTGTTATTAAAATGGGACCTTAAGGCAAGTCAAGTGACTTTTTTTTCATTCAAAGTAAGTTACATCACTTTAAAGGGTCAACTGTCATTAATTCATGCATTCACTGAGAATAGGACCCACAGCTTTAAAGGTATAGTAGTACACACACATATACACACACATACACACACACACACAAAATTTTGCAGTTGATTTACTTACTCTCAGGCTATCCATCTAGGTCATTTTTTCCTTCACAATAGTTTTTTTTTTTTCTTCAGTTGAAACTGTTCCTTGGTGATTCACAAAATGGTAATCATGCTGTAGTGAATGTGCTCAGAATTGTTTGCAAAGGCTGTGGATTAAAGGCAATAATGTTGTAAATAATGTTCAGTTTCTAGCACAGACAAATCATTTAGCTTCACGGGACCTTGCATATTGTGAGGATGCAATGGTAATGATTTTGTTTGCCTGTATATATGTTTTTAATCTCTTTTTAATCTTTTTTTCCTTCCAATAAAGTGCCTGTAGCCTTTGCCTTGGATTTTATGAATCACCAAGGACCAAGGATTCAGCAAAAATCTTATTTGATGTTTTGCTGCAAAGGGCAAATAAATTTACAGCAATTTAATTTTTTTATGGTTACCTATCCCATAAATGTTGCTAGAACCATGAGTTAACTCTAAGGTACATTAAACATTGCATGAGTAAAGAAAGGGCGCCACGGTGGCCTAGTGGGTAGCACATTCGCCTCACAGCAAGAAGGTCGCTGGTTCGAGCCTCGGCTGGGTCAGTTGGCATTTCTGTGTGGAGTTTGCATGTTCTCCCCGTGGTCGCGTGGGTTTCCTCCGGGTGCTCCGGTTTCCCCCACAGTCCAAAGACATGCGGTACAGGTGAATTGGGTGAGCTAAATTGTCCATAGTGTGTGTGTGTTTGTGAGTGAGTGTGTATGGATGTTTCCCAGAGATGGGTTGCAGCTGGAAGGGCATTCGCTGCGTAAAACAAATGAGTAAAGAAAGTAGTTATGTGTGTGTTTCAAAACATGAGTAGATTAAGTTGACATGTTATGTTTCGGCACAAAGTTTTAAACCAACGACTTAGAAATAAAATAGAGGCATAAAGGCATGTAAACAGAAGAAAATTGTTATTTTTTATGATAATTTTGCTGAGAAGATGCAGAACAAATCACTCTATAATTGTGTCTAACGTAAGAAATGCAGACAGTTGTAATTGTGTCCAGACGCGCTTATTACATTAACAGCATCACTAAAGCAGTCTAAAACAGTCGAATCCTTCGAGATCTTCACCTGCTAACGTAGGAATCCAACTCTTCGTCCAATAGCGGGAGACAGTGGGCGTGTCCTCCTGCTGCCATCCACGCACAAGTTAAAGCTGAGCTCTCTCTGAGTCTGTGGGAATGACGCGCGAGCATCCTGGCGCGCGTGTGGGATTTCTCAACTTTCTGTCTCTTTTACCCTCGTGGATATAAATCGGAACCTCCCATCGAGCCCCCATTTGGATATTTCAATTTCACAAGTTCCTCCTGCGCTGTTTACGTTCGCCTTCAGCATGGAACTTCACAGATTTCTTCTCCTCCTGCTATCACTGACAGGTAGTTCCGCGCGCGCAGTTGAAACGCACGGACTGTCGTACGCGTCCAAGCCTGAACTCTCCGAGGACGCGATACTGGTGGCAAACAACGGCATACATGTGCCTTTCGGGAGATCTGTTTACATCGATCCGATCAACGACTTGGTTATTGAACTTCAGCCGGGAGACAGGTGCACTATAACAGTTCTGGATAATGATCCGCTGTCTCAGAGACCGGGACATGTGTCTCCTAAAAAGTTCCCGTGCGAATTCGGTCCTAACGATGTGAGATACTCTCATTTCGGTTCTAGGAGCCCTGCAGGGGACCGAGTGAAGCTGCAACTCAGGTATGACACTCAGACTGAAACTATCATCATCCCTTTTATGCTGGAAGTGGAGGTTGTCTTCACACAATTGGAGGTTGTTACTAAGAACATGCCTCTGGTTGTTGATAAACTGCATGGAACTAGTAATCCTATTAATAAAAAGATTTTAGATTTCACTTATGAAAAAGACTCTGAACGATGTGAGGTTACGTCACTGGCTGCCAGCAGTGTTCTTCCTAAATACGGGAAAGTTGTTGATGAGAAAAAGCTGGAGAAAATGATGAGCTGTGAGTTATTCCTCAAATCAAATATCCGATATGAGCACACGTCTACCCACAAGTCCCCTAACAAGGATTACATCCCAATGGTTGTGGAGCTACGGAACAAAGAAAATAATTTACTTAAACAGGAGTTTTTCCATGTGATGATCCGAATCAAAGAGGGTGAAGAAAACACTCCCCCTAGACCCAGTTTTGTGGCTATGATGATGATGGAAGTTGATCAGTTTGTAATGACGGCTTTAACTCCGGATATGTTGGCTGCGGAGGATACTGAATCCAATTCTGATGATCTCATTTTCAACATCACTTCTCCTCTGTCCATTGAGGAGGGTTATATCGTGAGTACAGATGACAGAAATTTACCTATTACATCCTTTTATCAACGGGACCTGAAAGATCTGAAAATAGCATACAAACCCCCCTCTTTGGACTCAGACACTGAGCGTATCTTTCAAATAGAGTTTGAGGTCATGGACACAGATGGTGGCATCTCAGATCCTTTTGCTTTCATGATTGTTGTGAAGCCCATGAATACATTAGCGCCAATAGTCACTAAGAATTCTGGCCAGCTTTTATACGAAGGCCAGTCCAGGTCTTTGTTTACTCAGAGCAATCTAGAAATTAGTGATGAAGACAACCTAGACAGTGTGAGAATAACAGTGGTTGATGGGCTGTGTCATGGTGTCCTGACTGTTCTGGGCTCCAACAGGAAGTATTTCACTCCAGCTGACCTGGAGGTCGGCATTGTGGTTTACCAGCATGATGGCAGTGACACATACAGTGATAATATAATATTCAGAATGACAGACGGGAAGAATGAGGTTGAGTTTTTGTTCCCCATCACAATAGTACCCACAGACGACGAACCACCCATCATAAATGCAAACACTGGACTGATCTTATTCAAAAATCAGATGGTGCCCATCTCACAGCTCATGCTCAGTGCAGCAGATATTGACTCTGAAGATTCCACTATTAAATTTACAATCGAGCCTCCCTTTTCTGCTGTTGGTGAGGTCGTGTTGAGGCAATCTGAAGCACCAGAGGATCCGTCATCCTGGAAATTTAATGCAGATGATGGTGTGTATGAGAAAGTAGTGACAGAGTGGCTCCAGAAAGATATTACAGATGAAAAGCTCTTCTATAGGCATACTGGTCCACATATCACAGAGACTGTTACAGATCAGTTTGTGTTTAAAGTGAAAGATGATGCCGATCCTCCCAACCAGTCCGGCGAGAATCATTTTATTATTAAAATTTTGCCTATTGATGATATTCCACCCGTGCTGTTTCCAGGCACTTCTTTACAGATGACAGTACATGAGTACCAGCTGACTCATTTAAGCAAGAATGTTCTTCGTTACACCGACTTGGACTCAGAGGACCGGGACCTGAAATACACAATAACTCAAGCACCAACTGATATGGATGAAAACAATCCTGTCAAATTTGGCACTGTTGTTTTAACTGACAGCCCCGATACTGATGTAACTGAATTTACCCAAGCGCAAATTAACCATCATAAGATTTCCTACAGCCCGCCAGACCTTGAACTTGGCATCATACCTCATGTTGTGCAGTTCCATTTCACAGTAGAGGACACTGCTGGAAATAGTGCTGATGGAGTTTTTACAATCTTTCTGCAGCCTGTAAACAACAAACCCCCACAGATAACAAACACTGGATTCACAGTCCTTGAGAGAGGTGTGCATGTTATCACGAGCGCTGAACTTGACGCCAATGACCTTGACACTGACATCAAGCTAATTTCATTCACGCTAAGTCAAACTCCAGTGCACGGTCATCTTCAACATACGTTTACTGACTTGAAAAAAGGGAGTCATTTCAACTTGATGGATATGTCTGATGGTCTGGTGTCGTATGTCCACAATGGAGATGAAACAACAAGTGACTCTTTTAAACTGGATGTTAGTGACGGTGTTCATGTTGTAACGATCACTGTGAAGGTAGCCATAAAGCTAATTGATGATGAAACACCAACACTTAGCCTCACAAAAGGCACCTTTGGCTCTCGGTTGGATGTGCTGGAAAATGGAGCTACTGAAATTACTCCCAATGTCATTCAGGGGAAAGATGAGGACACTGATGACCTGCAGTTGACATTCATTGTGGAAGAAGCACCTAAGTTTGGAGAAATTCTGGTGAATGGTGTTTCCTCAAGCAGATTCACCCAAGCTGACATCATCAGTGGTCTTGTTGTGTATGCACACACCAGTGGTGAGATTGGTCTTACTTCAATTGAAGATTTTTTCAGTCTGACCCTCTCTGATATGTCTGATGAGTGGAATGTAGGGGGCAATCGAGTACACGGAGTCCGTGTTCATGTCACCATTCTCCCTGTAGATAACCAGACTCCAGTGGTCACAGTTGGTCCTACTTTTAATGTCTTTGAAGCAGATAAAAACATTATCGGGAGCCATCAGATTAAAGTCGAGGATGCCGACACGCCAAATGAGGACATCCTTTGCACCATTATTGTTCAGCCCACATCAGGATATGTGGAGAACATCTCTCCAGCACCAGGCTCTGAAAAGTCAAGAGCAGGAACTGCAGTGAGTGCTTTTACAATCAGAGATGTGAATGAAGGTCATATTTATTATGTCCAAAGCATACACAAAGGAGTTGAGCCAGTAGAGGACAGGTTCACGTTCAGATGTTCCGATGGTGTGAATTTCTCAGAGAGACAGTTCTTTCCCATTGTCATTATCCCCACAAATGATGAAAAACCAGAAATCTTCATGCGAGAAGTTGTTGTAATGGAGGGCATGAATGTTATTATTGACACACCACTCTTGAATGGAGTCGATGCCGATGTTCCTGCTCAAGAGTTGATGTTTATTATCACAAAACTTCCCAATCATGGGTTCATTCTCAATCAGCTGGCCAGTGGCTCAGTCCCAGTCGCAAACTTCACTCTGGAACAAATCAAAGAAGCCTCTAGCATAATTTATGAACACGACGATTCTGAAACCACCGAAGACAAGTTTGATGTTCTTCTTACAGATGGGAAACATTCAGCTGAAGGCACAGTCATGGTCATGATTATTCCAGTGGATGATGAAACACCAAGGCTCGCCATTAATGACGGGCTTGAAATCGAGATTGGTGAAACTAAAGAGATCAATTCTAAAGTGCTGAAGGCTACTGATTTGGACTCAGACGATGAGTCCCTTACTTTCGTTATTCGCTATGGCCCAGCTCAGGGCTTCCTGTATAGAAAAGCAGCAGGATCTGTGGAAAAGAGATCTACTGGATCTACAGAGAACATAACAGTTGGCATGAACTTTACACAAAATGAGGTGAACAGGGGTCTCATTTTGTACACTCACAATGGACAGGAAGGCATGCGGGATCTTGTAAAGTTTGATGTAACTGACGGCATCAATCCACTAATTGACAGATACTTCTATATCACTGTGGGCAGCATCGACATGGTGTTTCCTGATGTCATCAGTAAGGGGGTGTCTCTTAAAGAAGGTGGCAAAGTAACACTCACTACAAACCTCCTCAGCACTAGTGATCTCAACAGTCCTGATGAGAATTTAGTCTTTACTATCACAAGAGCCCCAGTGAGAGGACATTTGGAAAGCACGGACACACCAGGCATGCCTATAGTGTCCTTTACCCAACTACAACTGGCCGGGAGCAAGATCTACTACATCCATACTGCCGATGATGAGGTCAAGATGGACAGCTTTGAGTTTGAGGTGACCGATGGTTACAACCCCGTGTTTCGCACATTCCGTGTTTCAATCGTTGATGTTGACAATAAAAAGCCAGTATTGACCATTCATGACCTTCTAGTGACTGAGGGACAGACTAAGCTTATTACACCCTTTGAGTTGACCGTTGAGGACCAAGACACCGCTGAACACCTTCTGAAGTTTAAAATCTCCCAATTGCCCGTTCACGGTAAACTACTTTTCAACAACAGCCGGCCGGTGACTTCGTTCACAAAGCAAGACTTAAATGAAAATATGATCAGTTACAAGCATGATGGTACGGAGTCGAAGATAGACAGCTTTTCTTTTACAGTCACTGATGGAACCCATTCAGACTTTTTTGTATTCCCTGATACAATTTTTGAGACCCAAAGGCCTCAGACCATGAAGATCAACATTGTGTCTGTGGACAATGGTGTGCCTCAGATTGAAGTTAACAAAGGTGCACCAACTTTAAAAGTCTTGTTCGCTGGACAGTTGGGTTATCAGATCACAAGCAAAGTTCTGAAGGCAGTGGACAGAGACAGCAGCCCAGAGGCTTTAATTTTCCACATTACCACACAGCCAGAGCATGGCTATCTGATTAGCCTGGACAGAGGGACGGAGAATGACTCTATCAACACCTTCACACAAGGTAAAATATTATCAGCACAGAAATGTTCTTATCACCAATGATTGGGTTTATGAAATCAAATTACTTTTTACACTCAAACTGTGTAATGTACTGTAATGCCCTTTATAACTATCGTTTGAAGACACAAATGTAAGAATTATCTCCAACTGATTTGTACGCCTCATGTTCAGGACAGGTTCTCTGCTCTTATTGTTGCTCGAAATAATGTAAGTTCCAACTTGAAACAGACCCTTTGCCCTTTGCCAGGAGCTAAAGCTGTAAGATGTGTCTGTGTTTTAGCTCTCGGCTTAAATTCTTGATGAGGCAACTAGAGCGTTCACACATCTCCTTTCAATTATTAAGTTCTCATACAGTACTTTTGGCTTGTATCATCCTTGTAGTGGCTGACTATTTTTTGAGAATAAAAGTTACTTAGAGTTTAAGATGATCTGTGTAATTTCTGGGTCGCTCACCATAGAAATACTAATTGAAGTCTGTGTTTTTTTCTGCCTATTGGATAAATGCCACATGGGCCAATTATATACACAGACTTTAACTGGCTGTTTAAATACTCAGGACTAAATCAATCTAGTTTACACTTTTCATTTGGAGAAATTGAAATGGCTGGCACAGGTATTTTGATAAGTTTACGTATATACACATCCCTATATAACCTATCAGTCTGAAAAACGGTGCATTAATCAGCACAGGTTCAGCATGCATGGCAACTTCAAACACAATTCTCTATAGTGAGAAGATGTGAAATCCATGCCAGGCTAACTTAGACTCTGAAATGTGTCTTTGAAACAAGACGGAAAGACCTGGCAAACCTGACTTGACCTAATCAGCACGAGCAGTGAAGCAGAAGGGACAATCACTTCTCTTTATTTACTTTGCTCTTTCCCCATATTCCGCCACCGCTTGCTCTTTGGCACTCGCTAAATATTTCAAGATGAGAGTGTGTGCCGGTGATGAAAGAAGACATTTTATTTTCGATATGAAAAGCGGTTTCATCCATGCATAAAGAATCACAGGTTTACATTTTTATGAGGCTTCTTCCTCTGATATCAATAATTTAAAGAAGTGGGTCAGAGCAAGGCGAACAGAGAGTCAGGTTCACTGTAACATAACCACAGTGTATTAGCGCAGATGTGGTTAAAGGGGTCTAATTGGGGAGACGGTGCAGACCAGATGTAAGGAAGCGCCTGGAATCCTGTGTTTAAAATTCTTGGTCTTACCTATCATTATGTAACAGCTTGTCACCTGTTTTGTTGATTGTTTTGCGACTCACTCCTTGCTGCCTTTGTGAAAATTCTCACCTGGTTTATTAAAAGTTTAAAAGCCTTTTATCCGCCGATGTTTATGCAAAACCAAGCCTGCCTTTTGAATTAAAATGGAGGTACTTATAAGTTGAGCGGCTTATAGGACAATTTGATCTTTGAGGGTTTTACTCTAGGGTCTGTCATGACAAAGCAAGGATTTTCATAGATTGTTTTGATGTGTTTTCTTCTGAGTGAATAATAAATTGCATTGTGGGTTTAATAATATAGTTTTGTGTTTGTGTGTCTTCAGCTGACATAAATGATCTTAAGATCTGCTATATCCTGAAGGACGAGAACAATGCCACCAGTGACGTCTTTAGTTTTACCGTGGAGGACAATGGTAAGTCTTTTTCCTTTTAAACTGGCATCACTTTTTCAGGATTTTAAAAAGGTTTATGCGTATTTGATTATTCATTAGCACTTCAATGATTATTCAAAAATAAAGCACAACCGTTTGAATTAATAAATAATATAATGTGCTCTGATCTGAGGTTTCATTTAATGTGAAGTGATTGACTTAGAGGATTAACTGTGAATCTTTAGACCAATTAAGGTATTTCTTTGGTTGGCGAGTTGCTTGTGTGTGCAGCATATTACATGCTGTACTACATTCGACTGCAGAAACACATCAAAGAAAAGTTAAAAGTGGCTTAGTTTGAGTTAGAATGACCCTAAGAACATATTTCAACGGGGTAGGATTAAACCTGGTGAAGCATACATAATCATGTATAAATGAGGTTGAACGTGACATACCAGTCACTGCTGCTAGAAGAGCTTGCAGCTAAAGAGCTTGTGCGATTAGTGATGATTTGTGTTTTAACTAGAAAGCCAAATGTGTGTGATATGCATGCGCACTACAGGAGTGACTGTGGTGTGCTCACACTTGTGGTTCTGTTGTCTTTTTTTCTTTTAAGAAAAAAGTTTTTTATATTTTATAATGTTAAAACCTGTTATCAAACAGGTTTTCTAATGTAATATTCATTAATCCATTAATTAATTTTCCTTCGGCTTAGTCCCTTATTCATTAGGTGTTGCCACAGCGGAATGAACTGCCAACTTATCCAGAATTATCCTTACCTATGTTTTACACAGCAGAAAATGTTTTTCCAGCTGCAATCCAGTACTGGGAACCACCCATACACACTCACATGCACACTCATACACTACGGCCAATTTAGTTTACCCAATTCACCTATGGTGCATGTGTTTGGACTGTGGGGGAAACTAGAGCACCCGGAGGAAACCCATGCAAACATAGGTTGAGCATGCTAACTCCACAGAGAAATGCCAACTGACCCAACCAGTGCTCAAACCAGCGACCTTCTTGCTGTAAGGTGACAGTGCGTACAACTGAGCCACCGTTTTGCTCCTAATGTAATATTGAATGGGTAAAAAAAAATTATACACTTATGCGTATTCTTTAATTCAGGATTGGTTGGGTATGTAATTAGGCTGTGCAATATGGACAAAAAAATCATATTGCGATTTTTTTTGAACGAATATTGCAATTCAAACAAGCTACATACACACTTTCTAAATGTATTCAGTGCATAACAAAACATTTTCACAATGAAATAACACAGTATTAAGTTTAATAAATAAAACTGTAGTAAAATTGTCTTTAAAACAGATGACATAAAATAAATTAAATTAACTAACCTTAACTCTAGTTAAAAACATACCATACACAGTAGTACTAACTGCTTGATAAACAAAACTGTAATAAATTGTCTTAAAAACAGACAACATGAATAAATAAAGATTAACTAACCACAATTCCAGTCATAACAATGAATAAAAACGAACGTAAATCAAAACCACCTATTCAGTTTTCCCACTCAACTTCGTCGTGCGCGGATTGAGCTCTGATTGGTTAACATCTTTCTCCTGCTCAGCTTAGCTGTAATTGCCCAGTGTGCTGCGTCAGCTTTGATTGGTTAACATATTGAAATCATGTGCACAAGAACATGTTCTGAATAAAAATCGAAATAAATTGATAGATAAAATTGCAGCCTTACACGATTTAGAAATTGCATGTGCTTAAATCGCGTTTTTTTTTTTCTCGATTGCGATTACTTGCACAGCCCTAGTATGTAACATTATGTTATAACAACAAAACACACAAAAATAGTACAATATCCATTTCAGTTTAAGTACAAATTCTGACTGTTAACTTTTATTACCTGCCTATTATTATGTTGACTGATAATTAATACTTATAAACTATAAATTTTCATGATCTTATTCTACATCCCAAATTTTACCTTATACCTTAACCCAACTACTGTATTATTAACTATTAATAAGCAACAAATTAGGAGTTTGTTGAGGCAAAATTTAAATGAATAGTTTATTACATCAATAAATGTAACTTAAAATATAGTGTGACCATTCAGCTGTATTTACAGTACAGTTAACATATGCAATCATATGCAGTTAACATAATATAGACAACAAAACAAGCAAAAACACACATAAAATCAATACAAACAAGACGATAGTGCAGATTTAAACTTTGTTAAATAGTTAAAACAGTGCCAGACATTTCACCATCACTCATGTAAATGAAGATTCGCTTCAAATAGATGCATTCCAACTGTAACAGGCAACACTGTTGCTATTATGAGGAAGAAGCATGTATGTATGAACATTCTGCGCTGTTTATGTTCACGTCCTGTGCTCTTTGTGTGTTTTTTATATATATCTTTGGTCCCACCTTTTCAACAGTCTTTTCTTTTTTGTTATCCACCATAATTTGGATGGCAGCATGTAGACTTATTCAAATGAACCTCACTAACAAAGCAAATGCACCAGAGTTTGTTTTAATCACACCGAACCTGTCAAGTGTGAACACAACCTCTGTGTATTGTGTTGTTTGAGCCTCAGAAGGGGACATTGTGGATTGAAAGGTCTGCATTCAGGCAATGCAAAGAGCTGTTGGATGTATAAAACTAGAGGCAATGACACATAATTAGAGCCTGTAGCCGTGAGTGTGCACCAGTTCCCTTGTCAGGCTTACAATTACTTCGAGTATTAGAGGGTCTCTAGCAGTGGAAAGAGTTGGAAAATACAAGCTTTATAGACAAACAGCTGGTTCAACTGCAGTATAAAGTCTCTCTCACGCTCACAATCACCAGTTGGGTTGTGAAATAATCTGTTACGGCATGAAACAAGATAATCATTATAGTTTGCTTAGCACCTTTGAGTCAAGAGGCATTAACCATTTGAAGGGATTCTGCAATATGTGGCTGTAATTATTTTAATTAAATTGCATGCTTTGCAGATTAATTGTTATATAGTTAAACATTCAGAACTCTCTATTTTAAATCAGAAAACAAATGTATTTGGTTAACAGTCCCGGATTTTAAGAGGATTTATGCTTTATTTTATTTATTTATTTATTTTTTTTGTCCCTTCCTTCCCCTTTGGGAATGTTTGTCATTTGTCCCTCTGTCAGTCATCTCTCAATTCAGGCAGGAAAGACTGAGGAGTATCTTTTGTATGCAGCTGTGTTGGTGTCTGACCCCTGAGCCCAGTGGGTCATTACCAGTTTTGTTTCTGTGCATTCCTGGGGATAGTTTCACTCCATTGCTGGTGAATGCTTTTATTTTATAAGAAAGACCTCAAGCAGTAAGGAGCTATCTTTTATCTATCTCATCTCGTTTTACAGATGTACTATGCAAACATAAAAGGGCTCAGCTGAGCCGTTATTATCATGACATGCCCCAAGGCTTTCTCCTAGACCCCTTTTTTCAATATTTATGCATTAATATACAGCTTTTAGCCTGAAATTCAGTGATTACAAACAGTCTGCCACATTATGCCTGAAGAAGCTGTGCTAATTAGACTATCTCAGATTGTGGTTGTCCACAGAGCCCGGCAACCACAGCAAACATAATAAACTCCATTTTACAGCCAATTTGTGGTAAACAGCTGCATTTATTTAATGCATTCTGTTAGGCTGCAACTTACATATTTAGTACGAGTAGTATTCCATAGGGGTTTAATTAATTGTTTTGTTTTGAAAAACGTTCTTTCCTTGCACATCCAGTAATGATGATGAGGCTGTTTTTTAATGCAAAGACTATTAGCATGTTTTCCACATGCAGTTTTGGTGGACAGTTTGAGCTAATATATATATATATAATTTTTTGAGCTTATAATATATATATATATATTTATTTATTTATTTATTCCACGGTCTGCTGAAATTCTTGATTCTGATTGGCTGGAGGGTGTGGTATATTTCGTTGAAACGCACAGGTAGTTCCAGTCAGATTTGAACTGATTTATTTCAGTTCAAAATAAATGTGCTTACAGTTACTATAGCAACTCGCATGTGCTGCACATGAAACTGATAAGGGCTGTTAATGGCGGACGGGAAATCCGCAAAATTAAGAAAATACTTATAAACTATGCCACAAAATCAAAGTTTTAAGAGTTTTTCAAGCGAGAATGTAGTTATTTTAAAGTTAAATCGGCAGTTTGTGTGTAAGAAAAGCACGTTTTTAAAAATGTTGGAAGCTCCAGGTGGTCAGCGGCAGCTCCGCAAACGGCTCCCCCCGAGCGAAGCTGTATATTGGACAGAACATCTCAAGAGGTGCAGCTGGATCTAAGACATCTCTTGCATCTCTGTTGTTTAAACGTGATATATAATTAATCTATGGTGTATTTAACGGTCAGTCTCTGGACATTTATTCTCAGGTGTATTTTTTTGGCAAATCACAGAGATAAGTTTTTTAATTAATCTATGAGCGTAAATAATGTAATATCACACTGATCCTGCGTGTTTGGCTGATTGCTTTTGTTTTAAAGAAGATAAATAAAGCAGAATGTTCTCCTACCTGTCCTGATATGTTTTTTCATTACGCAAAATGTACCTATATTTAACAGCAGAGATTTCTGAAATAGACTTTTTTTGCTTCAAAGACTCTAGGATATTCTTGAAAATTTAATCTACATGGTAATTTTTATAAGATTTGTATGTTTATTATGTAATGAAAAATCGCGGAAATTCTGCTATACTGTAGGTAGGCCAGCTTTCGCAGAATTAATGGTAATGTAAAGGGGAAAAAAGCTATTATACAGATCCTTTCTCGTCAGAGAAGCTGTAGAAAGTAGACAAAACAAATGTGTGACTGGAAACACACTCCAGGTGTGACTGGGAATGTCTTATTTGTCCATCGGTGATCGGACTGATGAAATTGCATTTTAATAATAATAGCTAATTTATATTAATTAATATAAACAGCATGCACATGCTCTCTCTGTCTGCCTGTCAGCCTGTCACATCTGATTCAGTGGAGGGACTAGAAAATCTAACATGTAGAAATGGACAAAAATTCGGACAAATATTGCGCTGCAATGAGAATAACTATTTTAAACTTAGGCCTACCTTGGCAAATGGCCATGGAATAAGTGGGATAATCGTGTGGTCCTTTGCCTCCACGTCGTGCATTAAAATCCTTTTCGCACGGCAAGCCGTTCCCTTACATATATGGCTTTCTTCAGATAGTTTGAATGTACTTCTTGTCAAAGTCATTCATTCTTGTTTTGTAGGCTCAGGATGAAAGCTAGCATATGTATTGTTGTTTGTTTAAATATCACAATTCCAAAAGTTGCATGTGTGATCTACTGACAGTGTTCAAATTAATAACACAGACGCAGCATCTAATTTGCATAATTAACAAACACACTCTACCAAGTGCAGTGTAAATTAAATATGATGTGAGTTTGGTAATCAATATGTTTGGATAACAACTGCTGGCATAAATAAATGAAAATTAGTGCAGCAAATTATCTTTATTCTACTAGTATTCTCTGTTTTCTGGGGTTGCTTCTCCATTTCAAGTGCAAAGTGGTTTAAGACATGCCTTTTGGGTGTTAAATGATGCTTCAAATAGCTGTAAATTGTCTCTTGCAAACCTTAATTTCTTAATCATTTTGTAAGATTCGTTTAAATACTCGCCTCTCATAAATTTTGCATCTACCAGGCAAACTCCATAATTAACTGTCTACATTCCTTTTCATAACTTATTTTTCAATAGGTGACAGTATTTACTAAAGTGTGCTGATGCAAGCTGTTGATAAATCTGGCTCTCAGTCTGTAAACGGTCCATCCAAGTTTGGCCTAGATCATCTAGTATTTGTTTATCTTTGCCTCTTTTGCTCTGTTCAACAACCTAGCGGGTCGCCTCTGGAGACATCATTGTAAGGCATCAAAAGCACACTCCTGAAAGCTGTTCCAAAAAAATTTCAGGCAACTTTGTTATTCTGCCTCCTGAAGCCCCATTCACACCATAAGAGATTGAGGTGATGGAGGTCAGCAAATTGCTGGGCTGCTAGTTTTTCATATAGTCTCTGAAATCACCAGCTTCCTTTGTGAATAACTGATCCATTTGTTTTATTAATGTAAATATTGATGTACCTTACCCTTGTGGAAAATAAAACGCTGCAAAAGCTCAGTACAGAATTCAAATACTAAATGGTGGATTTGATGATTCACAGAAAATAAATTTTATTCAGATCCCAAAATTGCCCCTAACCTTCCAAAATTGCCCATAACCTTATTACAGTGTCTACACAGTGTCTAGACTTTGCATACTTTTTCATCCTCATCCAAGTGAACTATTGCTGTAGTATTTTTTAGGGAACAGTGAGTGAAGTTATAGTGTACATTTTTAGATGTAGCCCCAGTGTTGTATTGTTTGCTTAGCAACATGCTAACTCTGTTGCTGTATCTGAAATTATAGCCATACTTTCATTCACTTATAGATTACTCCACTAATATACAGTGAGTTTGGGTACACTCTCTGCATCTGAATTGTCTTACTTTCTTGCATGTGGGCACAGAAGAGGATTTGTGAATGACAGTGAAGTGACACGATTAACACTGTAGGTTACATGACAGATGTAATATCCAAATTACAGTCATACTAAACTCATTTACTGTTCTTATAGTGGCCACAGTGGAATGAACCGCCTTCTTACTAAACACAATTCATACTAAATACTATCAAACATGCCTTTAACCATGTAAAAAGTGGTTAGTTATTTTACTTAAGAAACCGAGTAAACTTTTTTACATGCTGATTAACATGTTCATTTACATGTTGTCTTAAAATCAAAAGTTTACCCATAGTAAGTTTTTATAATTATGCACATAGTTAATTTACTTAATATTTTTAAAGCAACAGGTTTACTCGTTTTTTTAAATTGTAAATGAATCTTTTTTTACAGTGTAAGTTTCAAGCCAAATGTAGTACTTACTATATATGTGCTATATAGTACTCGCTAAATATAACAACCGAAAATTACGCAGACTCTAGGTCTCATTCACTAAACATGTTTTTATGAATAATTCATGATGTATCAAAAACATTCTCATTAAAAGTTATTCTAAATTCAAGACCAACTTGAGCACACATACACATAATCATGTATGCCTGAGGCCTTGGATGTATAAAGCATGTGTAAAGAACACCACATATAATTAGATATGTTATTTACAGGGTGGGTGAAAAGTAGCTAGTTATTAAAAAATGATAAAACAACATAATTAGAGCTCCTATTTAAGTAAATATAGGGTATATATAATTAGTAGTCCAAACAACAATATAATATATGAACAATGATTACTATGTCTCATCTTAGCTCGTAAGTAGAGAGCGCATCTTTAAAGAATGCACGCATATAGTATGTATGCTCATAGTGACAAATGGCTGTTCAGTTGCTTTAGGTTG
Source organism: Danio albolineatus (assembly GCA_903798035.1). Lineage (NCBI taxonomy): Eukaryota > Metazoa > Chordata > Actinopteri > Cypriniformes > Danionidae > Danio > Danio albolineatus. Next base: position 225,921 of record CAIGQQ010030612.1, on the reverse strand, counting down.
CCCATATGGGTTCTTATTGATTTATGGAACTTTTTAAATAGCAATGTTTTACTTGCTTCCACCACCAACACTAAAACCTTTGTCTTTTGTTTTCGGTGCCATAATTGTCTTTCTCTGGATGAGTCCTACTTTGCGGAAAGCCCTTATAAGGAGCTGGTTTGGGCGTGTATTATGCAAATTACTAACATTGTGCATGCAAGGCAAGTTTATTTCTATAGCACATTTCATACACAGTGGCAATTGAAAGTGCTTTACATAAGCAGAAATAAAATTGAAGTATAATAAAATAAAATAAAATAATAAAAAAAAAAACGGATAAAACAGATTAAAATGAGTTAAAACAAGTTATAAAAAAATGAAAAGCCTGCAAAAGCTCATTTAGAAAATATCCAAGTTGACTAAAAGAAGAACAAGTTCAAGAACTAGCTTATGTGCGTACGCATGGGTTGTGAATTAGGTTAAACCTTTTCATGAGAATTAAGTATAAATACAATTATGAATAAAGGAGACCCACTGTCTTTTGCTAGTATGTGGATTTTCATTTGCTCTGGCATTGCTTAACAGCTTAGTATACGTTTGCTGTGTTATAGGATTGAATGAGCACTTGTCCACTATGATTTCAGACACATTGCAAATGGCTGTACCTGCAAATAGTGTGTGCCAATTAAACTTCTACAAACCATTTTGGATACCCTATTGAAGGATTCTGCTTATATAGTCTTTAAGGCAGGATTTGGAACGCAGCTTATGTCTGTTTAAGCTGTTTTATAGCCACATAAACACCCTCTGACTGGCACTAATAAATGCAGTTCTCCATTTGAACTATGTTGTAACTTGCAGCCCCTAAACTTTTAACGGGTAAAAGTGGACAGATTTATCAGGTAGTTCTTTTTGCAGAAGGTCATGACGAATAGCGCTCATTCTGAATCCTCTACCCTTCTCACTGCAATCACGCCTCAGAGGCAGAGACAGATATATGACAGGAACGACTGCGGGGACGCACAGAGGCTACAAAGAACAGAGGGAAGCTTTACGTGACACATCATAGCTCTGAGTCTTTTTTTTTTTTCGACTGAGAGATTTTTTTTCCCCAACACTTATTGATGTGAACTTGCACCAGTGCTCGCTCTAAAGCAAAATTGCCATTGTGTTTTTAAAAAAGAAAGCTCCGTTTGTTTTCAACAGACCTGCCCATTAGATTGAGAAGCAAAATGGTAGCTATTTTATGCCATTTTAAAACCATTTTTGTTTCCTGGAAAGCAATTTCGCTTTCACTTTTTACCACATTTTAGCCTGTTTCTTAATCGTTGTTGTTTCTCGGTTGAAAAAAAAAAGTCTTATTTCTGCATTTGTTTTTTCTGGTGTATTCTTTGTAGTGTGGATCATTTTCTTTCACTGGGGATTTGCTGAACATGATCCAGGGCGCTGCATGAACAATAAAGGACAATGCTAATTTTTGCATGGATGTAGATAACCATATGCTCAAACTATTTATTTTTTCTTCCATATCAAATTAACCAGAGGTAATGTTGCGCTGTGATGCTTTTGTAGCGCTGTTCTTATTGTTGTCTAGATTGTGTATTCACATTTGGAAAAGCTTTGAATTTAGCCTGCATGCCTCATCTCTTTAGACCAAGTCAAAGGTGGGATGCTTGTTTGGTTTTGGGGGTAGCGCAGGGGTTTCGGGTCAGTTCAGATTTTCTGGATTAACCTTAGACCTGCATTGCTGACAGGACCACACCTGTAGGTATTCCTGGTTAAACATTTGGAAGTGCTGCTGATCGAGTGGACAGGTGTCGCACCAGTGAAGGGTTTGCGGCTGGTGTCTTCAATCGGTCTGTCGACAGTCAAAAGGCTTTCTGTACTTCAAACGGTTTGGTTAAATTGCTAAATAAGACATTGCAGGTCGCTGGTGAAGACAGAAAGGAATAGTTTATCTAGACAGGAGCTTGACGAAGAAAAATGTTTTGTTGGATAATGGACCTCTCGGTTATCCTGAATTTACTATTTTCATCTGGTATTAAAATGTATTCATGCATTCGTCAAGACCATTCATTCTTATCTTAACACACTTTACATCTCTTTTTCAGGAGCTCTCAGCATGATACATGAATATTATTGAATAAATAAACTTGTGTACACTGCTTACAATTGAGTGTGAAAGCAAGCAAAAGCATGACAACTATCATTTTGATCATTATCTGTGTTTTGATGCAACATGGTGAAGTTTGAACGCCTTGTTTTGGTGCACTTTGTCCAATAACTCCATATTTTTAAAATGTAACATTCATTTGACTGCAGTTTCAAGGACAAATAAATGTTACGGGGGAAGTATGATGCCAACATCTCTTGTTCCTTTTCATACTAATGATATTTCAGAGACATAATATTGACAAAAAAGATTTATTTTTGCACAGTTCATTGCACAACACCAAATACATACCACAAAACATTTTAATTGACATCCATAGTAAAATACATTTGCCTCACCTATATATCTCCATACGGACAACTTTTCTGCCATGGTCAGTTTGCTTTGTTAAGTTCACTTTGTACAGTGTTGAAGCAAGCCCAATGTAGAGTTGTTCCACAAGAGAGACATAAGAAATCAAGATTAAAATGACATAGTGGCAGTGCACTTTTCACTTTTGTTTGCTTTTTTAATATTAGTTGGGTTTAGAGAAAGGTTTAACTGAGGAAGTGTTTTGCTAGGTAATCTGAGCAATAAGCCCCGCCTACTTATGAACGAGTCTTGTACATGATATGTGTCTGAAGTAGTGATGTGTCGTTCTTGAATGATTCATTCATTTTGCAGAAGATTAGATCCTTTTTCGAGTCTTCTATCGGATTTGAGTCGTTTGTTCATCATGCGAAAGACATAAGCTTATCATTAGTAGTCAGAGTCAGAAAAAGATTTGATCCGTGCATTTCTTGAGTCCTCAGGTTTAAGTCGTTTGTTCATCATGTAAAAGACATTTAAAAAACGTATAAACGTATCTAGTCAGAGCCAGAAAACGATTTGCTCCTTTCATTTCTTTAGTCCTCGAGTCATTTGTCTCATTGTCACATGATGAAAGAAAAACTCAAGCCAAAGACTCGAAAGATAAACTAACCATGGGTCCTTTCACCCTGTGTGTGCTGGTTAAGCTTATATGGAAATGTTTGTGTCAAGTTGAAAGAATGATTCAAACTTAAAGACCCGTCAGAAGAGGTGAGTTCAGCCAATCATAGACAAAAGACCCAGAAAAATGAATGATTGTTTTCTTTTTCTTATAGCATTCTAGTTGTGTTTGTTTGTAGTTGGTTGAACATTTGGGCTACTTGTTACAAGAAACTTACAACATACTAATGATATTTTGAACAAAATAACTGGAATAAAGAGTTGTTCATCTTGATGAATCTGACTCAAAAGCCTGAGTCGGTAAAATGATCCGAAACTCCCATCACTTGCCTGAAGGATACAACAAAACATACCAACGTATTTCAGATTTGCAAAAATGCACACAGCATCCTCTAGTGGATTTGACATTTGAAACATGAAATGCCTTCATGCTGCCTTAAAATTTAAAATTTACTTCACTTAAATAGTGAAGTTGTCTTTACTCAGGTTAAAGTTGACAGGACTTGAAAATACGTGTAATGTTCATGGTCTAAGTTTAGTTAACTTAGATAGTTAAGTTATTAATTAAGTATGATGTTTATACGACTTTGTAATTGAAGTGTAGCCTATATAATTACAAAACCAATACAAATACAATTCTAAAGTGGAGTTATGTAATTAAAAATGTATTCATTTTCAGTTGCACATATTTGTACTATTTAAATTTCAGATGTTTGAAGAAGTTAAGTTATTGTCACCTCACAGCAAGAAGTGTGTTTCTGTGTGGAGTTTGCATGTTCTCCCTGTGTTCGCATGGGTTTCCTCCGGCTGCTCCAGTTTCCCACAGTCCAAAGACATTTGGTACAGGTGTATTGAATAAACTAAATCTGAGCGTGTATGAGTGATTCATAGGACTGGGTTGCCGTTGGAAGGGTGTTCGCTGTGTAAATCATATTCTGGATAAGTTGGCGGTTCATTCTGCTGCGATGACCCCTGATTAATAAAGGGACTAAGCCAAAGGAAAATGAATGAATGCTCAGCCAAGTAAAACTTTGATATATAAGTTATGTCAGCACATTCAATCCAGATAAGTTAACTTAAAATATTATGATGTGATAACTAATTGACGTAACCATGCTTTACAGTGTAGCTGGAGAAACACATTTCGGTTTCTCAAAAATATAGGCTGAGGCATGTATCTTCTGTGAGCCTGTGTTGGCTTTCTCACAACATGTACCTTGATGATGACTATTTTGAACAAATTCAGTCATTTAAACTATGAAAGCAATCCAGTCAGATGAAACTTTGCTTTACTTTTTCATCATCTTGCCAAATGTTGAGCACTGAAACAATGCTTATTTTATGCCTTTTTAATGGCGTTTTGCAGAAACTTGCATACAGATGGCTCGTACACCCCTTATGGCAAACTGTAAATATATGAATCCCTTTATAACATTTACAGCACAATCACAGCTTGCCTTTTAGCAGCACTTGTATCGGGAAGAGCATCTGACATTTCAAACTATATGTAACTGTATCTTAAGAGTTATTTTAAAAGCCGACGTGTGTCTAAGATAGTTTGGATTGTGAACTTTCTCCACAGCTGCTCATTCTCCTCCACTATTATTTTGAAGTGATCATCATTATACAGTATTGCTGCATAGAGTTTATTGAAAAAGCAGATCAATCATACAAACATGCTATACCGCCCATTCCTAACTCTAAATTGTCTTGTCTATGTGCATGTCCCTTCTGAATGTTCTGCTAGACTAGCTCCACTTTCTCAGTCCAACCAGACAACAGTAAAGCAGACAGCCAAGACTTTGTGGCTGCAGCCAAGAGCTCATTGAGCTAGACGACCAGAGGCTGACCGTGAAAGGACCAACAAACTGCTGTTCTTAGCTCAAGCACAGTTTGAGCAGCTGTCTATTAGAATGGTGGTTTTCTGCTCTTTTATATACATCTGACCTTCATTCTCAAATTAGTGGCCTTGATTTTTTTGATCTAACATCACTGGCGTTTGTCAGGGAAACTTGAAGGGACGTTTATGACCTTGTCAGTGGCACGCAACTGCTATAATACTTATTCATAGATTTGTGTATATATATTTTTCAGTTGTAGTCATATTAGTCATAATAGTTATTTAGTCAAAATCTGTAATTAAAAATAAATAAATTAACACGTTATTTGGAATGATGAATTCAGTCAGCGAAAAGTAACAGTAAGGGCTTCATACAGTATATGATGTCTATTGTTTATTGAGCTTTATGTTAAAGGCAAAAAAGTGAAGAAAGCATACACTAAAAAATGCTGGGTTATTTCAACCCCAAATGGGTAAAATATGTACAAACACAAATGTTTGGTTAAATTTTGATCTCTACATTTTCAATTCAGAAAATTAAACCCAGCAGTTGGATTTGTCCATATTTAACCTAAAATTAGGTTGTATTTACTCATCATTTTTTAGAGTGTATAAGATTTCCTCCTAAATTTTACACATAATAATAATAATAATAATAATAATAATAATAATAATAATAAATTGTAATGTATAAGATTTCCTTCTAAATTTTACATATAATATAATAATAATAATAATTGTAATGTATAAGATTTCCTCCTAAATTTTACACAGAATAATAATAATATTATTAATAATAATAATATTAATAATAATAATTATTATTATTATTATTATTATTATTATTAATAATAATAATTGTAATGTATAAAATTTCCTCCTAAATTTTACATATAATAATAATAATAATAATAATAATAATAATAATAGTAATAATAATAATAATAATTATTATTATTATTATTATTATTAATCGTAATGTATAAGATTTCTTCATACATTTCGCACAGAATAATAATACTAATTTAATAATAACTATAATAATAATATGTAACTATTGCATATTATCAAATTGGCATTAGAATGATTTAAGAAAGATTATGTGACAATAAATGCTATAGTAGCTATAGTAATGTTGTACAAATTCAACTTCACCACAGATATATTAAAAATGAAAATTGTTATTTAAAACATATAATAATACTTTTATAGTATGTCACAGATTTTGATCAAATAAATGCAGTTCTGTAGGTCAGAGGAAAAGATGATGTTCATGAACACTACGACTATGGTTCTTTTATCACTAAGTGACTTTAATAGTTTAGTTTAATAACATAGTTTATTAATAGCTTAAATTAAATGTAAATCTATTTTTAATTTTTTTAATAATCTTGTTTAAATATATCTGTAGTTTTTTGTGAAACTAAGTGAAAATGATTAATATTTCATTGGCAACTTGCAAATGTTTTTACACTATTTTTCAGTTGACATTTATTTTATTTATATGATCAATAATGATTTTAGTTTAGTTTAATTTTTAGTTTTAATTAGCTAGAATAACCATTCATGCTTAAACTTTTTATTTGAAATACTATTAGTTGAAAAAGTCATTTTTTAAAAATAATTTTTATTAGGGCATCACGGTGGCATAGTGAGTAGCACAATCATCTCACAGCAAGAAGGTCACTGGTTCGAGCCTCGGCTGGGCCAGTTGGCATTTCTGTGTGGAGTTCGCATTTTCTCCCTGTGTTCGCGTGGGTTTCCTTCAGGTTCTCCGTTTTTCTCCACAAGTTCAAAGATATGCGGTACAGGTGAATTGGGTAAGCTAAAATTGTCCGTAGTGTATGAGTGTGTATGGATGTTTCCCAGAGATGGGTTGCGGCTGGAAGGGTCTCCGCTGCGTAAAGAATATGTTGGATAAGTTGACGGTTGATTCTGCTGTGGCGACTCCTTATTAATAAAGGGACTAAGACGAAAAGAAAATGAATAAATGAATAATTTTTACTCAATTACCATTCCATAAACTAGTAAGTCAGCACAAAATATTAGTATATGCAACAGAAATAAATAGTTTCGATAAGGCTTCGATAAGTTACACTTATTCATGACTTGTTTAACCAACTTGTGGAACTCATGAGGATTTTGTCGATGTTGATGCTTTCGGCGTAGCGTTAATAAAAAGGCTGAATTGTGCTTTAAAGTGCATAATGCTCTGCTCCTCTCATTCATTTTCATGCTTAGATTTATTTTTCAGCCCTGATAATATACGCGCTTCGTGAATCACTGTGGTTTGTAAGTAGCCTCCAGGGTCATCGCTATTTGACTTCTGTCAGACTTTTTCCGGGCACTCAGGAGGATTGAGAGCAAATCTGATGAATTATTTGTGAGCTCTATTTTTGGATGTTGTTAAGAAGTTCTTCAAAGTTTCTGGATAAAGTCGAGCTTCTCTGGTACCAGACACTGATTAGCTTTTAATGAGCTATTCTGAGTGAATGTCAGCTGTTGTGTTTTCATGTCTTTCTAGGAATCACTGTCTGGACTTGCTGACTCTGAATCGCGGCTGTTTAATAAAGTCATTAGGGGCTTTTTGTGTGAGAAGCTTCTTGGAGGCTGTCAGTATCAGGGTTTGGACAAATCCAGTGGGCTTCAAAGCAACTGTCAGTAGTAGTTTTTTTTTTCGAAATCCAGAGGCAAAGCTAATGATAGCATGTTATTGTTCATTTTGAAAGCAGAACAAACACAGGCAGATTTTCTATTCACACAAAATGTGTGATGTTATAGTTTAATTACATGTTTTCGTTTATAATTATTTATTAGTTTTATTCATTTTCGGTGGCCTTTACTGAGTCAGTTTGACTATTTTTGCACTTAGTCAGTTTTATAAACCTCCTGTTTGTTTGTTTGTGTGTGTGCCTGTGTGTACATTGTACAAAATGCTGGCTTCCACACAATTCCTTCATGTTGTCCCAACACAAATTGATTGTTAGCTTAATTGTTTTTACCAAATCAAGTGGATTAAACATAAAACAATTAAGTTGTCCCTCCAAAAAAACTCACGAATTGTGTTGATTCAGCTCATTTTAAAGGGTACCTATGATGAAAATCATCTTTTCAAAGCTGTTTGGACAGAACTGTGTGTAGGTATAGTGTGTCCACAGTCATATTGGGGTGATGTAAGGACAATAAGTCTCTTTTTTTAAGTTTTCTGATGGGAAAATAGGATCCAAATCCCTCCAATTTTGAGGCCCACTGCAACTCGACGTAGCAACTGGGATTAAAAGATTTATTGAGCTTGCTGTGATCATCAGTCGTCAAATGTGATCAACAATGAGTTTTACAAGTTTAAAACATTTTTAAAATGCATGTTTGTAATGAATTAAAGTGTTTTTACCATCATTATAAAAAATACACATTATAAAAGAAGACGCTTCAATCCTGCTTTGTAGATGTTAAATCAGGTTTATTTTGTACATTAACAAAACGGATATCCATACAGCAGTGGATATTAACATGTATCCTGTCACATCTGGCATGCCAAAACAGTGCATAGTTAAACGTGCGCACTGTCTGTGTGTGTGTGTGTGTGTCTGCTGTGTATGTGTCTGTGTGTATTTGCGTGAACTTTGTAACGACGTGTGTGACTCATCGTCACTATAGGTCGACGGTCAAAGGGTTGAATTAACTCCAAAACAAATACATCAAATAATCATTGGGAAAGTTCTTACTGTAGTATTTCTCACAAATGTTACATGAGATCTGCTTCCTTCATGTCTGTCACTGTGCTGTATATCTGACGCACCCAAGGTGGAGACACACTCTGACAGTCATGTGGGAATGGTGGGTGGGGAGAACTAGCATTGAAGGCACGGGCCACAAAAACAGCTACATAGTGTTCAAAGCAGAAAATTCAAATTTTTTAAAAGGTGTAATAAAATAATAATCTTTACAGAAACATTCTGGAGACACAAAAGACTTATCTTAAAACAGGTGCTCTTTAAATAAATATGTTTGAACAAGCAGCAAAAAAACAACAACATTTTTTGAGTGTATGTATATAGAATAATGTGTAATTATTTTTATACAATAATAAAGGTCATTGTTTTTTAAGGTAATGCTGTTATCTGAGATGTTTTATTCAGAAAAAAATAATCAAAATTTTTTATATGCAATATCTATATAATAATAAATGTTTTTAAGCAGCAAATAAGCACCTTTACCCTCATCTCATGAGGAAACTTAATTACTGTACTTTTTGTCAGTTTAGTGGCTAATGCATACAAAATCAGTTCTATAAAAATGTCTAAATTTTAAAAGGAGGTATGGCACCAAACCCCACCCCTAAACCCATCTGTCATCGGGCATGAGCAAATCGGACTAAATTGTACAAATTATTTTTTACGAATTAATAAGAAATAACCATTAAATAAAAAAGTTTGGAATTGCCTTGATAGCGTTGGCATATTACAATTTGCTGATTTCTGAATGATTGTGACACTAAAACTGAAGCAATGATGCTGAATATTCAGCTTTGTCATTATAAAATAAATTCATTTTTAAAATAAATTCAAATATATAAATGAACTGTGAATTTGTGTATCTTATTTTACAATTTATTATGTTTAATTTGATCTTTTTAGATCTTAATTATTCATTAACATCCAGTTTGGCTTATTGTGGATTAAAAGTCTGTTTTTTTTTTTTTAGTTTGTTTAATTTAAAGTCCCTAAGAAATCAAAACTAACTATATGATTTTGTTTAACTCACATTGCTAGTTTTGTGGTGAACAATTCATCTGTGCATGTCATTAAGGGAAAAAAATTTGTTTGCCCTTCTAATCTTCTTTAATTGAAATCTGAAAATGCACTTCCTGTTTTTTTTTTCAGTTAAATTGTCAGATTATGTATATCTTAGGAATTGGGCAAGGCTAACATATTTAAATGCTGTTACAACTGTCAGTTTTGACAACAAACAGAAATGGTGAGGAGGAGATGTGTCTGTAAGGTTGTAATAACTCGACTAAAACCCCTTTCCTGATCTTTCTGAATCAAATCTGAATCTACACCCATTTAGCTCGCAGTAGAAAAAAGAAACCATGCCCACTGTTTTCTCATTTAATGTTCCCTTTCTCTGGGAACTGCATCACAATATGAAAAAAATAATGGTTACAGCTTCCGGTTTATTGGGACTTTACATTTTTCATTGGTTAAGTGTCATGATAGAACTGACAATGTCCTTTGCATCCTCACATTCAGCACAGAAGTAAACTTGAGTTTTCCACAGGCAAACGTCACTCACACGTTTTTTTGGAAAATGTAAAAATCTATTTGATGCTGTTCGTCTTTCTAGTAACTGATGGTGTTGTTTGCTTGGCTCATTGACCTGAATGAACAGACTAAACTCAGAGAATAAAGGAGTCCTTGAGCTGAGAGCTTTTTCTTTACTCTCAAATGGACTTTGCAGACAGTTAAAGCACAACCCATCAATCACTTTTGCCCTAAATGGATAGATGACGAGATGAAAGAAAACGTGTCACTGCAGCTTGGATAATACGCTGCATTAATACATCCGCACTGACTGCAGGAATGATCAGAGCAATGCTTTTGGCCAGCTTAAATCCACTCGCAGTGCTATTATGAAAACAGAAAACTGTAGATCCCATCAATATAGTCGCGTTATTATTAATATTTTTAAAAATATTTTTATTATTTAAATCATTTTTTTATTTGCTTTCCCTGTCATAAGAGTGACCTTTGAGAACAATTCAAGATGATGATTATTAGATGAACATTATTGATACATTAAGACCCTGTCCAAACTATATTTTACATACCTATGCCTACCCTTATGCCTTCCCCTAGTCCAGGGATGTCAAACTCAATTCCTGGAGGGCCGCAGCCCTGCACAGTTCAGTTCCAACCCTAATTAAACACACCTGATCAAACTAATTGAGTCCTTCAGGCTTGTTTGAAACCTACCAGTAAGGGTGTTGAAGCAGGGTTGGTACTAAACTGTGCAGAGCTGCGGCCCTCCAGGAATTGAGTTTGACATCCCTGCCCTAGTACCTTAAAACAGCGTGTGAAGTGATAGAGATGGAAATATTCCCCTAAGAAATGGGACACCACTACTACACACACATCATCATGTTGCCACTAGTACAGTACATTGCGAGTAATGCAGATGTTGTAAGAGCATGCAGCAGTGTTTTCAGTTTATTCATTTGGAAGTTGAGTGTAATGCACTGCGTAAGCGTTGACGCTCTGTTATTCTCCATAGACCGCAATGGTCCCAAAACATTCAAAGTCCAGAAAAAGAACCAAAAATATCATCAAAACAATCCATGTAACTTCAGTGGTGCGATCATACAAAGCACACAAGAACACATTTATGGGCCAAAAAATTGTAAAATGGTGCGAAACATGGTGCAGAACATGGTGTGCATTTACTATGTCAATATGATGTATTGTCATTAGAGTCAACAGTGGTGCAAAAAAAGCAGGTGTTGCAAGCAAGTGTTTTATTGCCTATAGTAAATGTGCACCATGACCTTACATGGAAGACACAGACAAACAAAGTTGCTTTTACAGATTTCTTTTTCTTTGCTGCACATACATGTGTTCTTGGAGGTTCTTATGATAGCGATTAAATCACGGAAGTCACGTGGAATGTTTTGACAATGTTTTGGTTTGTTTTCTGGACTGTTTGTGGCAGATAAGAGAGCTTCATCTAAAATATCTTAATTTGTGAAAATAGGATATTTTTTGTAAATCTTTTGGTTGAACTTAAAAGTTTTTAAGGTCTAAAAAACAATAATGACCATTGTTTGCATTATTTTTTAATTTACTGTCTCAGCAAGCAATCCCGAGCACATTCCCATTTGTTAGAAGCCACAGGTAGTAATTGTTTTTCTACTGGTGGCACGGTGGCTCAGTGGTTAAAACTGTCGCCTCACAGCAAGAAGGTTGCTGGTTGGAGTTGGCATTTCTGTGTGGAGTTTGCATGTCTGTGTGGGTTTCCTCCGTGTGCTCCGGTTTCCCCCACAGTCCAAAGACATGAACTATAGGTGAATTGAATAAACTAAATTGGCTGTAGTGTATGTGTGTGTGTGTGAATGTGACAGTGTATGCATGTTTCCCAGTACTGGGTTGTGGCTGGAAGGGCATCCTACTGTCAAAGTGCTGTTTTTTTTTTTTTGGCACAGTTTTACCTAAAAATATACGTTAATGCATTACAGAAGAAAAAAAGATTATCTGGGATGGCTTCAGGCTGGTGAGAAGAGATTATTATGTGCATTATATTTGCGTATTTATTACAGCTTCATTTAATATAATTCACCTGCAGTCCACGTTTATAGTATATGGATTCAAAATATGAGTAGTTAAGCCTTCATGGACCCTGGACTCCTAATTATGTGGACTATTATGATAATTTAGCCATCCATGTGGATTACGCTGCTAATCTTCATGAAATGTCAAATATAATCGCTTTAACGTGCGAAATGGTTGATTTTCCTGCGTTCTGAATTTCCCGATTATCACCTAGCAACTGTACATCATTACGGACTAATATGGCGTTAGAAATACAGTGGCATCAGCACCATGTCAGTTCTTTCTCAGTCATGAAGCCTTTCAGGCAAGGTTAGAGAGTGAGACATTAGGAGCCTGAGGTTAGCTCGAGGAAATCAGCTGAAACGAGCATCGAAAATTCATGAATAAACATGGTCTGGCTTGTTGAGAAATTGGGAAATTGTCTCTGATGTTTTGTGTGCGTGTGAAGCGAGATATCAATATGCGAGCAGATCTAATACATGACGTGAATATAGATTGGAGATGTAGTAGGTCTGTAGGCATGTGTGAAGTTAATGGGATCAATTCACACAGACGCTGCCTTTTCCAAGGCTTCTTATTGCCTGAAGTTCATACTCTTTAAGTATTCAGTCATTTTTTTAAAAGCACTGGAGGTGTAGATTGTATTTGAAAGCCTCTCTGTAACTGCGGTTTAGGATGTTTACCATGGTAAACTTTCAGTATAATGCAATCAGTTTACACTTCAAAGGATAGTTCACCCAAAAAATAATACTCTATATGTATTCCGCCCCAGGCCATCTGAGATGTGTTTGACTTATTTTTTTTTTTCAACTGAAGAGATAATTAACCCTCATAACACATTCAAATTATGTGTGCTGTTATATATAATTTGTTTTTATAAGAACAATCTGAGAATTGCCCCATGGAAATGGATGGAATTCAATTAAATCCTTTAAACTTTAAATCTAAAATTAAGACACCTACATACTTATTTTTTGCAATACATCATAAAAGCAGTGTTTACATTACTGAAAATTGGTACTTATGTAACTTTTCAGATGAAATCCATGTTTATCAGCAATATCCAGTCACAGAAACTTATGAGATATAGGGCCAGACGGAATGTGTGGACATTTTTTGCTATTTCTGCGGAGTATTTTGTTAAAAATCTGCGGATTTATGCGGAGTAATTTTGGGAGTATCATAACTAAAAACTTAATATATTAAATAAAAAGTAATACATTTTTAACATTTATTTAATGTTTACAATGCAAATTCAGTTAGATCCACTTTATTTGGTAAACAAAGCAAGTCTCTCATATAAAATCTCTGCTAAAAGACAGAAAATATTACTTTACAAACTATATTGTAAATTAATCATATGAATATTTTCATATCAGTCAATATTATTACTGAAATTAATTTAAAAACTAAATAAATATAAATGTACACACATTTACACAAGTAAATAAACAGAATCAATGATGAGCTAAAAATCTGCGGAAATCTGCGGAATTCTGCACGCGCAGATTCCGTGTGGCCCTAGATATAGGCAAGGCAAGTTTATTTATATAGCACATTTCATACACTGTGGCAATTCAAAGTGCTTTACATAAACAGAAATAAAATTGAAGTATAAGAAAATAAAAACAAATAATAAAAAAACATAAAAACAGATTAAAATGAGTAAAAACAAGTTATAAAAGAATGAAAAAGAAAGACATAATAGTGCAATCTGTCGTATATAATATATAGGGTAATATATAGGGTAAGACTGAATATATTTTACAAATATTTAAAGAGTTTACCCTTAGATATTGTTTGACGCTATTAGCAGGTTTGGCGTGCTGTCCAGGGAGAGATCGCTGAGCTTTGAGATAATTGAGCTAAGGGCACCCGCCTGGTCAATAAACATATAAAGGGATCTGAGACCAGGTAGGTCTCGAGAGCTCCCCCTGGTAAAAAGAGGAAAAGGAGGAGATGGGATGGAAGGGGAAATTCTTGCAAAACCAAGATAAGGCATTAGGGTGAAATCTGTCTATTTATTGTTGGCTTGGATTAATCTGGTTAATATGGATTATTGCTGATTACAAATAAGAGACCAGCCGCGATCGATCATATCGCATGCTCCCCTCAAAAATTGTTTGTAAAACTTCACTTATTGAAAATAATGTTACTTAATAAAGAATTTTATCGAAAGTAATGTTGACACCTAAAAGTGCTCTCTACATATTCCAACATTAATTTGTATTTTTTTTTTACATTTCTTAATTATGCAAATGTATGTATATAAATAAATAAATAAATAAATAAATAAATAAATAAATAAATAAATAAATAAATAAATAAATAAATAAATAAATAAATAAATAAATGTGTGTTTTGAGGGTCTTTAAGAACTTACACATTTTCATAAAAATATGCTCCATCAATCTCTGTTTACTTTAAATTATTACTTCTTTTTTTTCCCCCCAAGAATATATTATGCATCTCTTCCAGGTCGAAATAGATGCAAATGTGTTGTGAGGCATAAGGATTGAACTATTATTGAACTAAGGATGAACTATTCCTTTAAATTAAATGAGTATGATGATTTGGGTATACTGTACATGTACAGTAGATGAATGATTCAAGTAATGTGCATTACACCAAGAATTGTGAAACCAAGCGTGTGAAGTGTGAAGTAAGCATGCACAAGATATTAATATTACATAATGTCTCCTCTGCACTGAGCTATTCTTTTTCTATCAACCAAACCTCTATTTGTAGTTTCCAAAGATAGCTACAGAGGCAATCTAGAGCATCTACCTGGGTGTAGAGAAACTGTGGGTGATCCAAATGTGAAAATTGGGATTTTATGTTTAAAATAACGAGACTATGCTGCATGGATTGTGTATATCCTACTGTTTTCAGGCTATAAAACCTGCCAAATTAGGTTTTCCCAAGCGGTTTATGTGTAGCATATCAGTTATTTTACATAAACCCCTAAGTAAACACAACTGTTTGTGTGCATATTATGTTTGAGTAATAATCACTAATGAATCCCCACTGAGGCCATTATGGCCATATTCATAATGTATTTATAGGAGCATGTGCATGCAAAACTTCATAGAAAAGCTCCAGATATTCTAATGGCCTAAAGTTTTACTCGTCTCCACCTTTTGTGTAAATATGCTGAACGGTTGGATGCTAAAACCCAAACAAGTTTATTTGTTTTTGATTTCTTATTCCAAAATCAGATTTTATTTATGTTTAATTGTTTGAAATAACACCTGTTAACATAAGCTCAAGATATTTTCATGTTTAATTCAACTACTGTTCATGATGGGGCTACAGAGGTTATCGAGGACATCATGTAGAACAGGAAAACTCATCTACACTACTTGATAGTGCTCTTTTGTTGCTGTTTTGAGTGCTATCCCTAGTAGCAAAGAATTCTGGCCCAGATTCTGCATAAAGCTAGGACAGCAGGCGTTCATCTGGCACTGGCATACAGCATGTGGGCCAAGCATGGCCCAGGTTTGACAGAGGTGGCACCGTCTTTAAGGCGGCACACAAGATTTGGGCCAGATGTAAAATGTAGTATTTGGCCCAGATGTTAATAATTGATATGTGGGCCATGTAAGTTTGACCGGTTTTGACCCACATTTAAAATACATTAATATAATTTTTGAGTAAAGAAAAAAATTCTACCAATCAGGTCGAGAAAAAGCATGCTCACAGTGCGCCTAAAGCGCAATGCTATATGGAGTTATCAATTTCATTGCAATTGTGACACAGCAACCTGTCTTGCCCAGTTCAGGCCCAGTTATGAGTTATTAACTTGGCTGAGACTTGATCCACATATGGTCCTTGCCTGGAATCCAGACTTGGTCCAGTCATGTACCTTAATTCACTGCGGCATGTGGGCCAAACAAAACCTGATTGTGCGGGCCAGAGCTGGGGCAGAGAAATTGCTATGTGGGATTTTAATGGAAAACCATTATAATTTCTAGCATTTAAAAAGAAGTCATCAGTGTAGTCATGCAGCCATGGTGTACAGTAGTTTGTTTATAGACTTCTGACTTTGTCTTCTGAAGCTGGATTTATACATTAGCAATGCACTGCACTGGTGTTGTTTGTGTACAAAAATGCTTTATAGTTGAAACACTCACTGTTGTGCTATTTTCTGAAATGAATGGGAACAAATTGGAGCAAAAAGGCTTTTTTACTTTGCATTCCTAAATTCATCAGATTTTTAATGTTTAAATGCTTGAAATAACACCTGTAGTTAGCATAAGCTCAAGATATTTTCATGTTTTATTCAGCTACTGTACTGTTCGTGATGGGGCTTCAGAGGTTATCGAGGACATCATGTAGAACAGCAAAACATATCTACACTACGTAATAGTGCTAATTTCTTGCCGCTTTGAGTGCTTTTGCAAGCTATTTTAACAGAAACCATTATAATTTGCAGCATTTAAATAAAGGCTGAAGGAGTCATCAGTGTAGTCATGCAGCCATGGTGTACAGTAGCTTGTTTATAGACTTCTAATTTTGTCTTCTGAAGCTGCATTTATACATTAGCAAAGCATTGCACTGCCATTGTGTTTGAAAAATGCTTTTAGAGTTGACTCGCTGTTGTGCTATTTTCTGAAATGAACGGGAACAAATTGGAGCAAAAAGGCTTTAAAGCCAGCTGAAAGTAGCATAGAAGTGTTGGTGGTGATAAATAATAATGGTTTTGCGTTATTCCTCATTAAGAAGTACCAGTCAAATACTTTTCATGCAGTAAAATGGCACTTTTTTGACCATGTCCAAATTCACCAAAAAGTGAAACCCTTGTATTTTACAGTACCTTAAAAATACTCAAAATTGCTATGGGGTTTTCAAACAATTACTGTATATTTTCTGTACCAAAGTCACACAGCTGCCAATTTCACCTCTGTCACATTTATAACGGAGAAGTGTCTCATCCATAATGAAGCCTTTTCTTCTTAAATGCAAAAATAAAATAAAATCAATGGTTTTTGTTCTGTAGTGAGCCGACTCTTATCTATTTGATCAGCATTATTTCTTTTGGGTTGTGCAGTTTGATTCACAGAATTTCTTCAAAGTATGTTGCATACTGTAAACTCGCATACATTTTGGTCACATTCACAATGCATGTTTATTTCTCTCAATTAAACTTTAAAAAATGTTTACAGATTGATATTTCTCTGATCCAATAACTTTGTGGTTAGTAATTTTGCAAAATATAAACAGATATTACAATACAATGTTAACAAACACTACAGTTTTTACTGTAAATGTCACATCCATAACGCTGGAATTGCTCATGTATTTTTATACAAGGTATATGCTGCCTCTAACAGATCCTTAATCAAAATTGTCCAAGCCAATATTTTTTTTTATGTGAGGATATACAGTATATATAAACTCTATTAGAAATGTGTACAACAACAATAAAGCAAAAGCCAAAGTAAAGTATATGTTTGTTATAGTTTTTGTGTGCAGGATAATGCTAACTTCAATGTTAGAAAATTGAACTTATTTTAAAGAGCCCCTATTATACATTAAAAAGGGTCATATTTTGGTTTTGGGAGTCTTCATCAACAGGCTGATATGCATGCAAGATCAAAAAAGACATTCATTGTCTTATAATATGCATTTATTTTTACCTCATTATCCCAGCGACTCCCATATGAATCGTTCAGTGATTCATTTGTTCCCAAACTACTCGTTAGCGCAATGCTAATCTGTGCTGATTGGACCGATGAGTCGATGACCCAGTCTGTTGCGATTGGTCGACAGTGCTCAGCGCGAGAGAATGCCCATCACGGCATAGTGAATGCGTGAGCATACCTGCCAACACTCCCGTTTTTCCCGGAAGTAGCCCGTATTTCAGACCCATCTAACGGCACCCTCCCGATTTGTTATTTCTCCCGGAAAACCACCCCCCCGATCCTCAGCATTTTGGTACGGTCTGTGAAACCCCCGGGTTGCCAACATCCGATCGCAGCGCCCGAAACACGCTTCACAGTAATAAGTAACATCACAGTACCCGGTTCTCAATAATGTTATTCAGACATCTCACCCCCGAACTCAACCTCCCCGATCTCCCAGCATATTACTCTATTCTTAACCGTAAGTAAAAAGAGTGACAACACATTCAGTATTAATCCACACAGCGTCAAAAGCTGAACCATTACGAAATATGACGGCCGCGCGTGTGTAGGAACAACCCATGGTGGCCATAGCAACGACAAACAGCAGTGGAACACGAGCTAACAAACGCATTTTAATCCATAAACAAAGCGACACGCATCGCGTTTTCAAAACACAATTAAATTCAGAATTTGCAAGCTAGAGAAAACAATGAGGCAATAGTTTTAATCGCACTTACATTGAAAAGGAGGAAGAAGGAGAGGTTGGATAGAGGGTGCAGGCCAGATTCACGGTGGCAGGCCAGATCAGCCATTAGGCCACCGGGATATGTCCCGGTGCTCCCTATGGCCAGTCCGCCCCTGCATACATCAATAGTCTTTTCCTTCTTTTAACAAACGGCCGACTAATCCCCCGGTGTAAGCGTGTAGATTTTAGAAGCACTCCTCAGAGGGAACACAGCACAAGGCTGGGGCTATAATGTTGAGGCATTTCTGCAAAAATAAACCTCAACCACTGACTCTTCACAGCTTTATCTTTAGGTAGGGAAAAGAGCACTACTTTCCCCTCACACTTCAGAGCACAGCGTCCAGGCGACATTATTTAACCGGAATTCGATACAGTGCTTGTCGTCTTCTACTTTTTCTTCCTGTCTGTGGGCGGGGCCGGGGGTTTCAACTTTGCCTCGTTTGCGTGTGCAACTAGTGGGCGGGGCTTATGTTTCGCGTTGACGCCAAGCCGAAGCAGCTAAAGACACGTTATAACAACAATTCATTTGAAGAACGATGAGTCGACTCTTTTATAGATGAATCAATAGTTTTAAACACTGTGCACTTTCAGATTTAAGCCTTAGCTGGACATTTCACTTCACTTAGAGCTGTGTTACTGTCTCTTTAATGTTGCGTTCAACTTCTGATAGCTGTCAAATTCATTATATGCATTTACTGATGTTCTTAGGAGGGAACAAACTGAAGAACCAACAATTTCGTCTGAACTGGCCTTGGATTTCTCTGGAGAAGGCAAACTATATGGTGGATGAGCAAGATAATGTTCTGGAGGTGATCCTCAGACGGAGAGGTTTCCTGGGTGAAACGTCTTTTGTTGGTGAGTATCTTTTATATGCAGTTTTGCTTTACCTGCATTTTCCATTCATTAACACGTTTCTTTTTTTTCCACAAAAACAAACTGCTACCCAGAGTTGATTAAACTTGACAAGAAGTCACCAGTACAGGCATTAACAGGGGATCATTAGCATTCAGTAGCGTCTGTGTTTCACAGAGAGAGCTGTTATTAGTTAAGCTTATCAACGGGAAGCTGTTAGAGATGTTTTTCTAAGTGGTTTTGGCTTCTTTGTGTCTAAGATGAAAGCCCTCGCTCTCTCTGACATCCGTAGAACAGTCTGAACAGTTTTTTTAATGCGTACACCTGCTTATCTCGCCTTGCACTCTGCTCAGCTCAGCCCCACATGTGGTCAGTATTCTAGAAACCAAGGGTCTTTGTTCATGCGGCTGTGGGTTTGTGGATGTGTGTTGGCTTTGAGGGATGTTCAGGTTGAAAAAAAAGTGGTGAGCAGAAGGCAGCAAGAGAGATGAGAAAAGAAAAGGCTGAAGGAAAGAGGGGATATTGGAGTGTAAATAATTAAGGCCAAAGTTTACTTGGATTTTTATGTGTGTGGTAGTTCATGTGTACAGAGCGTGCCAGGAATTTCATGACAGAATGGCTGCAGATGCTTTTTTTAACCCTTTAATATGTCCTATCACTGGATCCGGTGTGGTTAGAATGTTCGGTGTATTTTGTTTGTTTATAGATGAACACAGAGAAATGAAAATTAAGGAAGCTTCTTGTCTCTAGGGGGCAGCAAAGCGATCAAACACTTATAATTCCTGCTTTTACTTACTAATTCTACAGTAGATTGCTTGTATAAAGTACTCATAAGGTGCATTCTAGTCCACTTTTTTTGAAACACGCACTCGCAAAACTTCCCTTCCCTTGTTCTTTTGGAAGAATCCCTAAAGCCATTTTAAAGAGTGTTCAATGAGGAAAGCTGACATGGACATACACTAGATCCCTTGATGGGAGTGAGTCGGCTTCATATGTCCACCCGAGCACCTAAATATCCAGGATGCAATGTGATTTTGACATCACCACAGTGTAGCTCCCAAGTGCTCAACTGTTTAGGGCATTCTATTTAAACCTATTCAGATGTTCCGCCAGAAATGGACTCTTGTGTAAAGTAATCAATGACGTGTATCTGAGTGAACGAGACAGAGGGAAGTTAGCAAATGAAGGGCATAGAGAATTTAATGGGAATCCAGACGTAGTGGCTGTTCTAAATATCATTGTTGTATGTTTTTAATGCACAAATGTGAGTTACATTTTAAAGAAATTTATTTTAAATGTCAGAAATATTTCACTATTATTTTGTATTGTATTTTAGTTAAATAAACACAGCCTTGATGAGTACAAGGGTGTGTGTCCACCGAAGCGTTTTTTTCCTGAACTGAGCTTTTTTCTGTTGTTGTTAAAGGAAGAAACTTACAGTAGCGAGGCACCAAGCATCCATTTTATTTGAAATGTTGATCATTCTGTGTTTTTTATAAGCTGTGATAATTGGAAAAGCACACACAGCTAAGCGTTTTAGGCAGAGTGCTGGCGATTTTAGCTGCACAAAAATGCTCTGTTGGACCAAAGACTATAGAATACACAAGACTTGTCACTCTTATAGTTTTGAATGGGGAAAAGTGAAACGGTTAATATGGCGAATGAAGCCCTGCTTACAAATACAGGAGCCAATCATCGATCGCTATAGACTGATGTTTCTCTGGGGGAGCAGCTCAAACCAGATGTGTGCTTTTAGGACAGTTCACTTGATCAACAAACACACTGGAATCTCAGTGAAAACCTGCTTCACAGACATAAGAAATATATACAAATAAAGCTTGAAATTGTTTAAATGAACCAAGTGCACTTGAAAACGAAAGCGTTTTGGTTTTGTAATCTGTATGAAATGAACGCGTGGTACCGTCCTTTCTGTCAAGCACACATCACATGACAGCAACTACTCAAACGCCCACAAACTTGTAGAAAAAGAGCTGCTGTCATTCCTGGAGGAGATTCGCCATCAAGACCAAGTTGTGAATTACTTCTCACGAGCAGCGCGATCTGATGAAGCATTATTCAGAGGATGATAATGTGTAGGACGGAAAAAATGAGGTTGGTGTCGTGATCTAGTTTCTTTTGAGTGCGCATGTGCATTAGCTTGGGCAACCTGAAGAAAATGCAAATTTTGTTTGTTTTAAACGTTTAGAAACTTAACTTATGAGAACTTATGAGTTGTTGTTAAATCTTATTGGTGATTCCAAATATGTAATGTAATTGTTAGCTTGGTTTTGGAGAATTTGCCCATTCAGACAGAATGCCCAAGCATACTGCCTGAGAGGTGTTTCAGGGTGCTTTCACACTAGCACTTTTGATCCACACCCGGGTTCGTTTGACGTCAGAGTAAAATACTTTTAGCTAGTGTGAACGAGTCTTCTGAACTCAGACGCACACCCTCTAACCGTACCAGAGTCTGCCTGAAAGAGGTGGTCTGGGATATGGTTCATGTGAACTCTGGTACGGTTTACTTGTAATATGAATGCAACCGTACAAAATACTGGAAGTGAACGGCCAACTGTACAACAAACTTTAGTTTTCATTGTTCAGTTTGTATGTCTATTTATCACCTACCTTGGCGACAAGCACGACTGAACCAGTACAAACGGTGATAATCTCTGCTTGTCTCTTCCAAAAACCACTTCTGCAGTCATCGTGTCTGTTCTGAACATTTTTAATATTTTTTTTTGCGGCAGATAGATGCAAGTCACTCTCTGTGTTTTGGTTTTGCTAACAAAACCAAAAGATTCCATGAAAGTAGAAGAATTGTGATATGTGTACATCTCCATCTTGGTGCTTTGCTTTCGTGGCTGCACCTACAGCAACAGCTGTACACAAAGCAGCAGCTTGATGATGCAAGGGTTCAGAAGGAAAAAAGACAGTGTGAACACAAACCAGCCGAGTTTGTCGAATCCAACTTTTGTTTGGACCAGGCATTCGGACTAAGTGTGAAAGCTTAAAGTGAATGCCTTAAAGGGACTTTGGTTTGGACACAGGCTTTTTAAAAAAAACGTTTTAAAAAATCTTCAAATGTGAAAGATAGGATACATAAAATGAACTAATAAGTTAAACATTATTGAATCATTTAAACCACTGACAAAACTGACAAAACAAAACACACTGTAAAAAATTATTTTCTTACTTAGATTTTTTGTCTTGTTTCTAGTCAAAATATCAAAAAATTCGAGATCGAGAAGTACTTTCTAGACAAGCAATAAATAATATAAAACAAGCAAAATAATCTGCCATGGGGGTAAGCAAAATAATCATATTTTTCTTAAAACAAGATGATAACTTTGACAATGATTTGCTTGGCGAGAAAATGCTTTTTGATTTAAGAATTTTAAGATATTTGGACTAGAAACAAGACAAAAAATTAAAGCAAAAAGCATTTTTTGCAAAGAATTCCTGTTTCAAACATTAGTGAGAAAACTTCAGAATTTACTTCTCAGCTGAAACTGCGAAAGTGTGTAAGCGAGAGTGAATCTGGCAACTGTTGAAGTGTGTGTTTGTGACTGATCAGGCTTCATCTGCCTCTTTGCTCTTTAGACCCTGGAGCTGCGATCTGTGCCAAACATATCCACCCTCCCCATAAAGCTTTCTGCTCCTTCACAGCCGCCTGCCTCGGCCTTTTCTCTCCTCTTCCTCACGTCTCACTCACTGAGGCTTGTTGTGCTCAGAATGGTCCCCCCTGTTGTTAGAGAAATGGAATTGAAAGCGAACTCTCTCTTTCTCTCTCCTTCTCTTTTTATTGCACTCGCCTTATATCTTTCAATCAATTTCTGTCTTTCCGTGCTTTCTTGCAAGATTTTTTTTCCACATGTATGGTTGGATGGAGCATGTGAAGGCTTTTGTTCCTTTTGAAGTCGTATACTGAGTGCTACAGATAAAAAAATATATACTGTGGTCACTTGAGGGGCTTTATGAACATCTCACAAACTGAAGAGTTTGGTTTTAGGAGTTTTATGTTGCCCCTTAATTGTGACTGAAAATATATTGTAATTGCATTAATAATATATCCTTCTTTAGTGTTTATTCATTCATTCATTTTCTTGTTGACTTAGTCCCTTTATTAATGTGGGATCACGATAGCGGAATTAACTGCCAACTTATCCAGCATATGTTTTACGCAGCGGATGCCCTTCCAGCTGCAACCCATCTCTGGGAAACATCGATCCATACACACTTATTCACACTCATACACTACGGACAATTTAGCCTACCCAATTCACCTATACCACATGTCTTTGGACTTGTGGGGGAAACCAGAGCACCCGGAGGAAACCCACGCAACCACGGGGAGAACATGCAAACTCCACACAGAAATGCCAGTTGACCCAGCCGAGGCTCGAATCAGTGACCATCTTGCTGTGAGGCGAATGTGCTAACCACTACGCCACCGTGGCCCTTTAGTGTTTATATATTGAAATAATATTTACTATTTTTTAAATGTTAGTTATATATAAATAATTTCTCATGTGACAAATATAATGAGATTTAACTAATGAAAATATATAATAATATACAATTCTAATACATATACAGTATGTTAAAAGCACAAAGATGAAAAAAAAAACGATACTTAAAAGAAGCATTTGTTTTCTTGTTCAGCAGTGGAGTAAAGGATATAAATGTAATTGTGAATTGTGAGTTTTATCACATAATTCTGACTTTTTGGTTCATAATTTTGTATTACAATTTTTTCACATTGAGTGAAAAATCTGAATTGTAAGTTAAAAATGCAGGTTTAAAAGATTTCTTAAAAATCTGAATTGCAAGAGACTGTATAAGCATGCAATTCTGAGAAAAAAAATCAGATGCAAGATAAAAGCTGGGGATTTTGAGGGGCAAAATGAGAATTGTTATTTTTATGTCTTTCAGACTTGCTTTTTTTATTACATTTTTTTTTTTTGGAAGTTTATTTTTATAGTTTTACTTTGACATTTTGTTCAGAATTGTGAGATCATGTATTGCAGTTTAGACCATTTTTTCCTTAGATTTGAAGTTTATACTTCCCAATCTCCCAAGAGTTTTCCCAATAGTTTTTTCTCTTAGATTTTTTTCTCTTCCTGTTTGATAATTTAAGTGAAGTTTCGTCTGGCTTCTCATGCGTAATCAGTAATAATCCAATCATTGATCCAAGCTTACAGTAAATAAATAAACCCTTCTGCCTCATCTTCATTTTTGAAAAAAATCCCCCCTTCCACCCCATCTCCTCCTTTTCCTCCCTTTTCCAGTGGGATCTCAAGACCTACCTGATCTCGGACACCCTTTATATGCTTATTGACCAGATGGGAGCCTTTGGCTCAATAATCTCTGAGCTCAGGGTTCTCTCCCGGGACAGCATGCCAAATCTACTATTAATACCAAGCATATCTAAGTGGGAACTCTTGAAGTGAAGTTTTTAAACCAATTTCGATATGATTGATCACGTGATTTGATTGATCACAGCTGGGATCATAAGTAATCAGAAATAATCCAATCGGATTGATCCAAGCCTACTATAAATAGACCAGTTTCACCCTAATTCCTTATCTTTGTTTTGGAAGAATCCCCCTTCCACCACCCTCAAAAAAATAATGGGAACACTTACAAAACACAATGTAGCTCCAAGTGTCCCCTATTATTTTTCTGAGCAGTATATAACTTCAACATTTCAAGAAGATAAAACGGTCTTATTTACCTCTTAATATTTTCTTTGGTGGAAATAAACTCCTATATAAATCATACTGCTTGATATCTACAACTTATGGTCCACAATATAGTTCCATGACACGTTTGATGCTTGTCATGTTCCTAATGGGTTAGTATTATAAAATCTATATATATCATTGAATCGCTACATCTACAGTCTTTGTTCTGCAGTCGTGTAGTAGCTTAAGCGTTATGGATTGAAGATCAGCGATCACCCAGCATTGATCTGGAAGACTGAGGTGATTTAAATCCTCACATCTGTTTGGGAGGTTCTGGCAGACGGATCCCTGACAGCGTCTCTGCTTGATGTATCAGAGATCAAACGCTCGCAGGCAGGTTCACTGCAGGTTTTCCCACTGTGCGGGAATCCCATCACAGCTTTGTGCCAATGTTACAGTAGAGAGCTTGTTGAGTGTACATGCTGTACTTTAGTTCAACATGTTCCTTGATTTTGTTCCTACATCCTAGCCTTGAAGCATCAGACACTTCCAGCCCTGGGGCTTTTTTATGCTTCTCTATGAAATGGGTCTCTTTCTGCTTGGCATCGATAATGTGTAGACGCCTGCGCTGTTGTCCTCCTCATCTTTATAAACCTGGGAAATGCAGACCTTAGCTAATCCCCACTCATACGTTTTATAATAAGCTCTTTTGAGTAGATCGTTCTCAAAGTCATGAGTTGTGACACATCTGGTGGCTGGAGATATGAAAAAATGTCAAAAGTGATGTATTTGTGTTATTCTTTTAGGGATTGGTACCCTGGATGGCAGTGCAGAGAAGGAGAAGGATTTCCTGGGAAAATCGCAGAAGCAGGTGCAGTTTAACCCTGGTCAGACCACAGCCTCCTGGAAAGTGAGGGTGCTCTCGGATGGGAAATATGAACAGTCCGAGACGTTTCAGATTGTGCTGACTGAGCCGGTGATGGGTGTTTTGGAGGCACCAGCTGTAGCCACAGTTGAGATTGTGGATCCAGGTGATGGTAAGTCCAACAGATGTTCACAAATCAATTGTTTGCACACAAACAGGCTGTCAAATCATCAAGAAAGTGTGTTTGTGATGTATTTCTTTCACCCTTAGTGAAAAATGTTTGCTCTGTCTAAATGTTCTAAACCAAAGAAATCAGACTAATGCATTCACATGCTGGGCAAAATAGGTGTAAATCTTTCTGAGATTATTGTTTTTTGCGTTAAATTAGGGGTCACTAAACTTGATTTATAAACTGCAGTTTTGATGATGTACAATGAGGATGTTCTCATTGACTCATTTTTGACTCGTTTTGATATATTGTAATTGCAGTAATAATATATTCTTCTTCAGTGTTTTAGATGTTCTCATGTCACAGACATTATTCAAAGTGTAGTAAACAAAGACCTTCTGATGAACGACCTTGAGATCTGATAGAAAAACTGTGAAAGTATGGTGACCCTTACGTTAAATGAATGAAATCTATGGGATCGATTTCCCTCCAAAAGTGTTGAGGTCAAATATTGAAATATAATAAGTAAAATAAATAAAATAATAAATAAAAACGTCAAATTATAATGGAAAAAATAATTACAAAACTATTTAGAATAAAAAGAAATATGGTCATAGATCAAAAAGTGATAACCGTGAATTAAAAATGTACTGATTGTCTATAGGAGCAGCTGTCACTCTCAACTAGTGGACCAATGATGACACTAGTTATATTTGGATATTTTCATTAAAAAAATATGACGGAAATTTGATGGAAACGGCAAGATGGGCATCAATTTTAATAAATGAGCATAAAAATGTATGCACGTAACTGAGTAGGATAAACGTTTTATTCTTTAAGAAAAGATGCACATAAGCTACGATGAAAACACTTTTAGCGAACAAATTCCAGTATGCTCATTAAAATAAGTCATGTGATTTTATTATTAGAGATCATGTGATAATAAACCTGTGTGAATGAATAAACCAGCAGGCTGACCGCAATGTAAAGCATCTGAAATGTTGTTTTGGTCATTCTAACACACCTTAACTATTTTGATATTAGTATTTTTATTAGTTGCTTTTATTAATTACCTCCAGAACTGTCAAGAGCATCTGTGCTCCGCGTCTCACGCCTTTAAACGCCACCACGGGTTCATTGCATGTCAGCATTTGTCTTCTGAGATGCAAGTCATTTATTAAATAAAGAAAACATTCACGCAGCTTCTCCTACCACATCGAATTCCATTTTTACTTTATATATCTGGCTCCAGTTATTCAGGAAGTGAAGATTTTGTTCTCTTTGACTCGTTTGATTGGAAGCTCTAATTTATTTGCATGTCTTTTATGCGATTTTTCAGTTTTGCTCATAAATTGGGATGGAAACATAGCTGTTGAAGCCTGAGGTAACTTAATGAAACTCTAACGGCAGCATTATAACTTTAAATGTGCTTACAATTTAAATCCACACATATTATTTTTCAGTTCGTGTCCCATTTGTTTCTTATTCTGTAGTTTTGCATTAGAATTTTACACGTTTTTTAAATATTTTATTTATGCTTATTATTTATTCATGAACTCAATACTTTTGATGAAGTGTTGACATGACCACGTGCATTGTTGTGTTAATTTAGCATAACCGTACCTAATCCTTTATGGTGGTTCAAGTTACTGCCTTTACCTCCAGGTATTTTTCACACTTGTAATTTGGAAAGTGGGATTAGCACTGCTTTATGTATTATATTGAGTTTATGGAGAAGGTTAGCTCTGCTTTTATACATTTAAACCTGCACTTCCATAACATGCAACGTGTAACAATGCAGCATTTAAATGTTATTGCAAAACTGCTTTAAGAAAACATTTATACTAAAACACACCAAACCATTTTTTGAATGGCTGTCAATGGCTTCACTAACTGGTTTTATGGAGAGAACCATTTATAATTTAATGTATCAACAGGATTTCAGCTAATCCTTTGCCATGTTTGCCACTAAATATTTATTTTGGATTAACAGTTTTGGAACAAATAGGATTCAGTTTTCATATTTTCCCACAAATCTAGCAAAAAGTCAATGACATCTAACCTGTAATATGATTGATTATGATGGCAGACATGATGGAAATTAGTTGTAAGGTTTTCTCCAATGGTGGAGCTGTTTACTTTAACATATCCCAATAATAGGACAATTTCTAGATGCATTACAGTATATTCATCTGCATGAAACACAACCACGTTCATGATCAGGCATTTTAGCTTTGAGGAGAAAACTGTAAATAGTAACAGAAAATGCACCAATGGAAATGTAGTGGAGACGTTTTCATCTTTATCTTTTTGATGAACATAGCTTATGTAAGCAGATTGTGTGCTGGTTTCTTCTAATCGATGATGCTGGCATTGCAAATATGCAAATGAGGAGGTCAAGCCAGGGTTTAAGAATGAAGTGTGAAAAATCAGTTCATGAACACTTAAGATTAACTCCTAACCCCAGGTCAGTTACAAGCATGTGAAGCAAGATGCAGGGTTTCACACAATTCATTCAATTTGTCCAAACACAAGTTAACACATTTAAGTGGATTGAGCATAAAACAGTTAAGTTGTCCCAAAATAATCTCAAGAATTGTGTTGTTTCAGTTCATTTTAAATAATTACTTTGAACAAACAGCCCTTCCGGCTTCAACCCATCACTGGGAAACACCCATACACCCTTATTCACACATACACTACAGCCAATTTAGCTTACCCAATTAACCTACAGTATAACGCTTGTCTTTGGTCTTGTGGGGGAAACTGGAGAACCTGGAGGAAAGCCACACGAACACAGGGAGAACATACAAACTCCACACAGAAATGCCAACTGATCCAGCAGAGGCTTGAACCAGCAACCTTCTTGCTTTGAGGCGATCATGCTACCCATTGCGCCACCGTGACGCTCCTTTCTCAACAACACTAAAAATCTAAACAACACTTAAATGTATGAACAATACTGTATATCATATTTTATCAAACATGCCTTGGTTTTTCAAACACAGAGAGAAGATTGTGCACAGCAAATTTGCCAGTGTACATTTTTACACCACAGGTGTTAAATTAAACACTTTTCTGGTGTCTATGGCCCCGTTTACACTAACGCGTTTTTGTTTTAAAACATCTAAGTTTTGCTACGGTTACGCCATCTGTCCACACTACGCCGGAGTTTTCGAGCCCCGAAAACGGAGCGTTTTGGGAACGCTGGAGAGGCTGTTTTCAATCTAAAACGCTGCTGCTCCGTCTCAGTGTGGATGGGGGAAAACGGAGACTTCTGAAAATGGAGGCGTGGCTGCTGGACACAGAAATAGGAGCGTTGGGAGAACCAAGTCCGTTTTAGGCGCTATTGTGCAGTTAAACTCTGCCTTTTTTACTACAACAGCTGTATATATTCGCAAGAGGCAAGCTACTGTTCCAGCACTCGCTAATCGCTCGCGTTTCAAGCCGCGTAAGCCCCATTTATAGCGCCGGATTTGGGTTACACCGGGAAGAACCAGCAAGACACATGCTTCCTGTTTATACTTGAACGCGCATGCCCAGAGTGCGCGAATGGTCACGTGATATACATTTTGGTGGAGTACTGTGGACAGAGATATGTTAAGAAATGCAGGGTGAAACGCTAGTGTGGACGCGGATCGTTTTCATGCTAAAACGCCGTTTTAAAACTAAAACGCACTAGTGTAAACAGGGCCTATATGAGTCCCACCGGCCAAGTGTTCAGGTTACACACTCAAAAGTGTGTATATTTTACACTGCAGAGATGTATATATTCAACATGTGTAGCCTGGACACTTGGCTGGTGGGACTCCAGACACCAGACAAATGTTAAATTCAACACCTTGGTGTAAAATGTACACTGGCAAATTTGCTTAATTTAGCTGTATATGGTTTTAAATTCCAATTCAGCAAAAAATACTGACTGTCTAATAGAATTATATCAGTAATTTTATTGAACACAGAAATGTCATCTCTCAAATCTGAACAATTA
Organism: Danio albolineatus; assembly: GCA_903798035.1. Classification (NCBI taxonomy): domain Eukaryota; kingdom Metazoa; phylum Chordata; class Actinopteri; order Cypriniformes; family Danionidae; genus Danio; species Danio albolineatus. The sequence goes on along the minus strand of CAIGQQ010030612.1, from coordinate 195,699 downwards.
ACGTCAATGAGGGGTATGGAAAGGCAACACCAGAAATGCACACTGTTAAACATCCCAATCTAACCCACATCAATGTTTAAAACAGTAAATCTACACTTGGATTTTAACACTATGACACTACAGGTGTCACGATCAGAGGAAGGAGAGGGAGACAGATGTAGCAAACAGTATATTTATTACTGTAACATTGTTGATATAGGTAATAGGTTAGGCAAAGGCAGTCTTTGGTAAAGGGGATTCAGACAGGCTAGTAAATATAGTCACTTCCCTGAATGGAGGCAGACGATGATGAGAAGATGCAGAGCTGATGCGGAGCAGTAGCAGAGCACAGGAGGGTATTCAGGAGAGGTTTCGGGAAGGCTTGGGTGATCATGTCCATGTGTGATACTCGACGGTGTGTGCACGGATGAGGGGAGCTTATATGAGTGAGTCCAGAGTGGTAACAGGTGATGATTAATAATCAGGGGATTGTGCACGGCTGGAGGACGGTCTAGGTGAATTGGAAGGAGAGTGACGGGCTGGGGACGTGACAACAGGGGCTTACACCAGAAATTCAACACCTCATAATTTGCTGTGTGAGATCATAGCCACTTTTAGAAAAATTTAATTCTTCAAAAATATGCAAACATCTCACGTTTCAGCCATTTAATATACTAAACCCACATTACATCTTCTGAAGATGTGAGTCAGAACACAACAAACCTGCTAAAAACATCTGATTTTATTTTTACCGTCTTTTTTCTAGTGTTGCAGATAAAAACACAGGCTTTATCTCCATATTGCAGATGCTTTTTTCTTTCTTTCAGTGGACCTCAATTATATCTCTTCCTACCTGCAAGCTTTTCACACCCCCGCATATCGGCGGCCCTTCTTTTCATCTCTAATTCTCAGCACAGATATGTCTGTGTTTTGAGTGTCTCGTCGATAAATGTAAATTGTCAACTGGCGTTTGCGAAAGGTTTGATGCACCAGCTTCCTGTATAATTAAACTGTTCATATATGAGTTCATTTTTAGGGGTCATTGCACTTTTTTTCTGAGCACCTGAACAGAGAAAGGCTGTGATCAAAAACCTTTTTTTGTATATCTTCGAGCGGCTCTTCTAACAAGATCTGGCTTTGTCAGTCTTTTGATCAAATTGTGCTCATCTCTCACTGTCTGTGGAGCCACGGCAGAATTATTTGCCTGTTCATCATCACGACATCATCTCATATTCTTACAATTACTGGTGTGTTTAGATGTGCAGCATGAATAACCGGAGGCTTGCGTTGTTTTATTTTGTGTGTTTTTGTCTTTGTAGTCTCCTCAGGGTCCCTGGATAATTAAAATTTTCTACTATAATCCCAAACGCTGAGATAGTTTCGTTGCTTAAGCCTTTTTTCTAAGTTATTTCTCCTTAGAAAAAAAGGAAATTCCACTGCTTCCCCGGTTTTTAATGGAAATAGCAGAGAGAAATGTAAAAAAAACACAATGCCGTTTTTTATATATATTTTAATAATACCAAAAAAAAAATACAAGTAGATTTTAAGATTACAAGTTCATTTTAAGGAGGTATAGTTTAAACAGCAGCTGTCATAATGCACTATACTTATACTGTATATGGCGTCCGTTCATTATGAATATAAAAAAGTATACCTCAATGCCCAAACGCTGCAATAGATTTCAATTGAAAGTTACATTAGACATTGTTAAAAAAAATAATAAAAAATCACAGTAATTCCTATTAAATTTTTCTTCTGGAGAAAGTCTTGTTTTCTTTTAGTTTGGCTAGAAAATAAACAAAACATTATATTAAAAAATTACTAGTCCCCTTAAGAAAAGTTTTTTTTTCAATTGGCTACAGAACAAATCACTACTATCCAATGACTTGCCTAGTTAACCTCATTAATCTAGTCAACTTTTAAATTGCACTTTAAGCTGAACACTGTGTTGCAAAATAACACATGATCATTGTAGATATGTACCCGTGTGTACATTCCTGGAGAGTGCGAATTATGTAGCCAGAGGTATATCTGATTCCATTGGTCTTTAAAACGAGCACAAAAGTATGATGCCGCCGAGGGCTTCTGTTTACTTTTTTGTGCTTCCAGCTGACCGCTTGCCTCCAAACAGATGTTTTTTCTGGTGTTGCCACTTTGCCCAGTAGCTCGCTACCTACGTTTGCGGTCTTAGAATGCGGCGCGTAGTTTACCACGACAACGTAGTTCGAGTCTGGCGAAGAATGGTTCCAGAAACCAGGTAAAACAAAAGCAAAAAATAAATTAATAAAAACATCAGGCTGAAAACGTGGTGAAATAAAGTTACAGCAACGGCTTTTCTTTTTGTAGATTGCTTTTGAAAACACTATCGGTTGGATTTAGGGAAGGGGATGGGTGGGTCAGTCGGTCAGTCATTCAGTCGACAGCAAGCTGGCCTGATCGGCTGAAGTGTATATTACGCCCTCTGGTGGATTTATGCAAGAAGAGAACGCGCAAGAGAAATTTGTGATCAGCGAAAAGTGTACACAACGGCCTCTAGTTTTGCAAAAACAAACACTGCAGACGTAACTCCAGTTACATATTTTATTGTCCCCAGAAATGTAGACCTGGGTACGTATCTGCAATGAGCCTGGGTTGCAATATTATGCACTGTCATCAAAGACAAAAGAACTTAGTTATTAGATATTAATTATTACAAAATCTCTCCATTAGACATCACTTGGGAAACATTTGAAAAAGAATGAACATTTCACAGGAGAGATATATACTGTACATGAAGCGTTTATCTTCTGCTGAAGGCTTTTACATAAAGTCAGTCAAATTTTGATTTATGATTTTAAGGCACTACAAGTTTTAATAATCTGTTTACTTACCATATCATATTATATTATATATGGCATTCATTTAGATTGAAAATAGAAAACTATCATTTCATATTTTCACAATTACTGCCATATTTAGATGTGCAGTGCCAATCACCCGAGGCTTTTGTGTTTCACTTTTTTCTTCGTCGCCTCTTCGGGGTCCCTGGATAATTAAAATCTTCTTCTATAATCCCAAACGCTGCGATAGTTTCCATCTGAATGTTACTTAAGCCCCGCTATCTTCGCAGAAGTTATTTCTCCTTAGAAAAAAGCAAACAGTTCTGCTTCCCCAGTGAGCTAATTATCAGTCTTACAGAGGGGTTTGTTTGCGGAGGCTGAAGCCCCATGGGAGGCTTAACGTGACGCAGTCAGACGAGGCCGGTCCTGGTGCTCCGCACGCAGTTTTTTTCCCTCTCAGGTTAATTATCCTTTTAGCGTTTATGTGCAAGTGGCAGTGTGAGGTCGTGGGCATTAATATTTGAGAGCGAGAGGCTCTTTGGAGACCTGTCTGACCCAGTTGCCACACATGATGGCGTACAGCGACCCGTAGGCTCAGACAAAAAGGCACATCTGTGTTCGGGATGGTTTGACAAGCTTCCTGCTTTACAGCCTGAGCCTTTCACTGCTCATTAGCGAAGAAGAGCAGTAAAGGAAGAAGAAAGGCATTTTTAAAGATGCTTACTTCAACTTTGCATTCTGCTTTTAATGCGCTGTGTTCTTTAATGAAGGTTTAAATGGCTTTACCTTTGGCTGCTGGAGCACTATTGAAGTAGTTTGTTTTAGAGGTCAAAACATCTACGCTGCAAAAAAAAATTTTTTTAATCATTAAAACTACACTGTGTGTCTGTAAAACAAGATGTAGCAAAAATAATGGCTTGTGGAGGTTAAAAATACACCTTTGATAAATGACATTTAAGATTGTGTGTAGGAAGGAAGTGAGAATTGAGCGCCATGTTTGACTGGAATATATAAACTGTGCTTAATTCTCTGAAGAATCCTCCACATGCCTAATTTTCACCTTGTATTAATGTGCCATGGAATGAAAATTTGGATATAACTAGGCATAATTGAATAATAAGAGTTCAGCACATGGAAATCACAGACTGTGAGACTGAAACACCATTTTTTCCCCTTGTTTTTAATAAGTTTGTAGTAAACATATGAAATATTTGGCACTCTTTTAAAAATAAGAGAACCAGGGAGGCTAAAAAGAGTCTGTTTTGTGAGTCAGGCAGCCAAGACCAACAGGTGTCTACAGCACATCAGAATGCAAAATGCAGGATATACAGATTAAAAATGTTGGTCACACTTTATTTTGATGGTCCGTTTGTTGAATTAATTTACATTGCATCTACATGCCAGCTAATCCTCATTAGATTATAAGTAGACTGTTAGGTTGGGGTTAGGGTTAGTGTAAGTTGACATGTACTTACAAAGTTTCTTATAGTCAGTTAAATGTCTGTTGAATGTCACTATCAACAGATATTAAGTAGACAATTTACTAATACTCAAATGGACCATCAAAATAAAGTGTTTCCAAAATGTGTTCAGCCCCATGCTGAATAGCGATTTGGTCTCGTAAAGTGTATTTTTTATTGTTAAATTTGCATCAAATGTTTGTAATGAGGCAACAAGCACATGTTAAATGCACGTTTACACAAACTCCTAGTGTTTTCTTAGCGTCAAAATACATTTTAAATATGTTATAAAGCTTCAAAATACTTTTTTTTACTTTTCTTTTAATAATTACAATATATAATTTCTGAAATATGTTTTCTTATAAAGTTTTCTTTTCTTTTTAAGTAGATTTATCTTGTTTAAGAGCATTTTTGTATTTATATAAAACAACACAGCAATTTAGTCAAGGGAAGTCAATTTAAGACTTTTAATGTACAATTAAGAAATATTTCCTGAAATATGTTTTTCGAAAGTCTTTTGTTGCTTAAGTAGATCTTGTTTAAAGTGACTTTATTCGTTTTTATTGTAAAAATATCTATATTTTTATAAAAAAAAATTGAAACAACAGCTGTTTACCTAATTCATTATATACAGCATTATGTTTATTCAAAGTGAAAATGGGAACTGCAGTTATGTGATGCATTGTGTGAACACTTTACTATACAGCATTATGTTCATCCAAAGTGAAAATGGGAAAAGTACTGCAATTTTTTTCAAATAATCTATTATGATTGACGTATATTATTTAACAATTTCTACCATGCTGTTCTGTAAATCAAACGTCTGCAGAGGACTGAAGAGCTGAATATAAATGCACAAGACTTTGCTTTCACATCTGTCTTGTTTTTGATCCCTACAAAACAAGGTCATTATTTTGGCCCCTCATGCATGAGAGTTTCCAGCGTGAGGGTAAAAGATGCTCTTAATACGCAAGTCTTATACCTGAGAGGCTATAGAGATCGGTCTCATTGTTATTCTTTCCTCACAGCCGGCGTTTGAGTCTTGAGGGCTGTGAGATTCATTCTTTTATCAGAAGAGCAGTCATCACTCAGACCGAACAGCAGACAGTGTTTTGCTTGTTTCTCATTCACACTTGCAAAAACCTGTGGTGCATAAATTGGTGCTGAATATAGTGATTTGTTGTCACAATGCTGTACATATTAATGTGTTTTTGTGATCCTGTTACCACGCTGAAATGGCTAAATGCATTAATATACAACACGAAAGAAACATTAAATTACAAAAATACATATTTGGGGAAATATATAGAGAATAAAATCATTAGTTTGATGGTTAGAAATATCCATTGAATATATGTACACAAAATAATTCTTAGGGGTGAAAACAGAATTTGGAACAGATTCGCAAGTAACAGTATGAACTTAAAATTTGATAATAAATATGAACAGTAAAAAAATGACAATTTTTTACTTTTAAAATTTTCTGATGTGATGCTTTCTTTAAAGAATATAAAGAAAATAATTCCAAATTGAGAGACCATATTTATTCTTTCATATTGTCAGGTCCTGTCTTCTCTGTGTGTGTTGGTTTAATCATGTGACCTTCACCATGTGTTCCTTTCTTCTATTTTCCCGCCACCAGTCATTATGTTTATCAGTGTCACCTGTGTTCATCCCCTGTACGTAATCAGTTCAATCATTCCCTTTGTATTTATACCCCTTAGTTTCATTCAGTCTTCGTCCAGTACTGTATTCTCGTTTGTGCTTTGATGGCACCCCTTGTCGTTCCTGTGTCTCCTGTATTCTTGATGTCCTTCCAAGTGAGTGTTCATAAATAAATCTGCATGTTTTGATAAACTCCTGCGATCCTTTGCCTTCTTCCGTGAGTCAAGGCCTTACACATATAGTCTACTCATCCATCCATCCATCCATCCATCCATCAACTAATTGATTTATCAAGCAGTCAATTAATCAGTAAGTCAATTTCCAGTTTATTTTTACAATAGTGATTGTTTCAAAGCATCTTTACAAAAGGTGCACATTATTGCATTACAATCAAATTAAGTTAAAGTTGCAATCAAATTTATGTTATTATAAATGCAAAATAACGTGATATAGACATCATTATCCTGCAATTTTATAGTATATAGGTGATGTCTATGTGTTCATATTTAATATAGTGTATTTGTGCATTAAGTGTATGTGTTGTCCTCAAAGTCCTTGATGATTGGCATCGTCTCTTCACAGGTCTTAGATCCTATCAATGCAGCTAGCAGGTGGAAATATAGAAGAAGGAAATAATTAACTGCTGTTCATAATGTATTTGAACTACAGATATTAAATGTCAATGCGAAAATGAAGCACTATTAATTAAAAATAGGAGTTACTGTATATAACCAAACATAGAAACAAACATGTAAAGCCTATAAGTATTTTAAACAAAATATCTTGTGCATTAAGACAGGAAAAGCATGTCCAACAGTGGTTTGTCAAGCCCACTCATCCGCATGAAGCAACTGCATCATACTGTTATGTGATGCATTGTTTGTATGCCTTATTTAAAAAGATAGGTCTTTAATCTAGTTTTGTACTGAGAGAGTGGAAGGCTATTAGGAAGGCTGTTCCAGAGTTTAGTAGCCATAAATAAGAAGGCTCAACCTCCTTTAGTGGACTTTGCTATTCTGGGCACTACTAGAAGCTCTGAGTTTTGAGATCTTAAAGAGTGGGTTGGATTGTAGCGAGACAGAAGCTTGGTTAGATTAGATGAACAGGAACTAGATTATTTAAAGCTTTATAGGTAAGAAGCAATGTTTTATAATCAATACGAAACATAACAGGCAGCCAGTGTAAGGAGGATAAAATTGGGGTGATATGGTCATACAGTATTTTCTCCACCTAGTAAGAACTCATTTTGTCAATCCATCCATCCATCCATCCATACATACATCCATCCATCCGTCCGATTTAGACAAAAATGAACAGTTTCCAGTTTAAAACAGCTTGCTAACTTTATACTAAATATTGGTAGCCTACATTTCCCATTAAATAAAGCAAAATATTTTTAAAATGCTATATATTTTTTTTCTTATCCCATAATGAGTAATAATTTGCAACAATATCTGTAAAAAAGTAAACATTTGATTTGTTAAACTTTAGCCCAAAACTAATCTTACCTCACATTTGTGAATATATTTTTGAAATGTCCTTACTCTGAGGCCCCGTTTACACTAGTGCGTTTTAGTTTTAAAATGGCGTTTTAGCATGAAAACGATCCGCGTCCACACTAGCGTTTCACCCAGCGTCTCCGTCCGCACTACTCCATCAAAAACGTATATCACGTGACCATTCGCGCACTCTGGGCATGTGCGTTCAAGTATAAACAGGAAGCATGTGTCACGCTCGGCATTCTAAATTGGGCTTACGCTGCTTGAAACACGAGCGATTAGCGAATGCTCGAACAATAGCTTGCCTCTTGCGAATATGTACAGCTGTTGTAGTAAAAAAGGCAGAGTTTAACTGCACAATTGCGCTCCCATTTCTGTGTCGTTTACAGTGAAGGCTGGTCTGCCGTCTTCCGGTGGCGTTATGGTCATGTGATAGGGGCTTGACGAATAAGGGAAGGTTACGCAATGACCCGAAAGCCCCAATCGAATAGCGAATCTTAGTAGCCACGCCTTCGTTTTCAGACGCCTTCATTTTCCCCTATCCACACTGAGACGAAAACGTTTTAGAATGAAAACGGCCTCTCCAGCGTTTCCAAAACTCCGGCGTAGTGTGGACGGATGGCGTAACTGTAGCAAAACTTATGCGTTTTAAAACGAAAACGCATTAGTGTAAACGAGGCCTCAGACACCAAAATGTTCTGTATTCACTTAGTATGCGCTTTATCAGTCAAACCTGCCACTGAAAACACATGTCTCGAAATGTGTTGTTTTCTTAACTATCTGCCCCTCCCTTTCTCACCCATTACTTGAACAGCAGCTTGTTGCTCTGTCTTTCACCTTGGTGCCAAACAACCACTTGCAGATTGATGATTGGAGATCTTTTGCGGAAAAAGTCCCACATAATTGCTTAGAAAGGAGCAGAACAGGCCACGCAAAGAGGGATCCTTTTGTTTTGATTGGTCCCAGTGCATCACTGCTTCATAAACATCGCTTCTTCTGTCTTCTCTATAGATTTTCCATTTTGAGCTAGAGTTTTTCCCCCTCAGTGTTCTATAAAAAAGCCTGTTTAGATGTTGACTCAATCCTGACCTGCGGTATTTGAAAATAGCAATGCCTGAACAATCTCCCACTCACTCAAGACAGTTTTACTCGGCAACACACAGCCGGTACGGACAGATATCGATGCCGCTTAGTCCAAAGGCCACTAAAAAACCTAATATGAAGCGCTCAATATGAAAAATCTATTTTCTCATGCAAGGTGTGTTTTGCCTGTGCAAGATAAATGTGCATTACACGGCAGGTATAGAGGCGTGTGATTTGAAATAATTATATACTGAAGAATCAATCCGCTGCCTGTGGTGTTTTAAAGCCCCGCAGTAATAGTCTTTGCCGCTAAATCCCTCTGTGACTGATATAATAGAACAGCGGTCCTAATGCTGAGCTCTATCTCCTTTTTCTTTTGACAGAGTCCATGGTGTTCTTTCCTCAGGCCGGCTTTGCTGTGGAAGAAGATATTGGAGAGCTGCTGGTCCCGGTGCGCAGGACTGGAGACGTGAGCCAGGAGCTCATGGTGGTCTGTCACACACAACAAGGTGAAATATACAGTATATACAGCTTTGTCACTCTTTATTTGAATAGGGTCAAAGATGAAAATAAATGATGTTATATAGGTATGAGCAATTGTTTTTTTATTCTGTAAGCTACTGATGACATTTCCTTCAAGTTTATTAATTTATTTTTTTGTTTGCATAATAGATTTCAGATATGTTAATGTTCATTTTTTACAGTAGATCATGTAATATAATGATTTAACATCAGAAGAGTAAGAAATCAATAGTTGGTTTAATCCCTCAACAAATTAACATCATTTAAAGCATTTTTTTAAAGAAAATTATAACTGTGCAGAATAAAAAAATACTTTAAATGCCTATATATTGGCCCACTTTATTTTATGTCCTTTATTACATGCATTTAAATAAATCTTTTGGTACAGTGCACATTTCACATTGTACTTTGTTTAAATTAAATGACCTGCAATGATCTGTCATTAATTTCAGTATTCATAACTACTCTGTTGACCCTTGCACCTTAAATTACCCTTGCCGTGTCACCAAACTTGTCCATAACTTTACCTACAATATGAACACGATAAATACATAATAATAATAATAATAATAATTCCTTACATTTATATAGCGCTTTTCTGGGCACTCAAAGCGCTTTACACAATGTGGGGGATCTCCTCATCCACCACCAGTGTGCAGCATCCACCTGGATGACACGACGGCAGCCATTTTGCGCCAGACCGCACACCACACACCAGCTGATTGGTGGAGAGGAGACAGAGTGATGAAGCCAATTGTGACATGGGGATGGTTAGAAGGCCATGATGGGCAGAGGCCAGTGGGCAGATTTGGCCAGGATGCCGGGGTTAAACCCCTACTCTTTTTCGAAGAACATCCTGGGATTTTTAACGACCACAGAGAGTCAGGACCTCGGTTTAACATCTCATCCGAAAGACGGATTATTTACTTACATTACTTATTTCACAATGTAAGTACATAGTAGTTAAGACAACTTAAAGGGGACCTATCATGCACCTTTCTACCAGATGTCAATTAAATCTCTGATGTCCCTAGAGTTTGTATGTGAAGATTCAGCTAAAATACCACACAAATATTATTTGATAACTTTTTGAAGCTGCCTCTTTTAGGCTTTGATCCAAATTGTGCCATTTTGGTGACTGTTTCTTTAAATTCAAATGAGATTGTGCTCTTTTCAAAAGAGGGCTACAAATGCCTGTGTCAGCATAGTGGTAGATTAAACAACAAGACTAATATCCTATGCTAATGAGGTAGAGAGTGTGACTATTAAAGGGCTTTTACCCTTTGATAACATGTACAAAGGGAGAATATCATTCAAAGTGTTTCAAAAGGCTGTTTTTATCAAGTCTGATTATAAAAAATAGCATTAATAATTTTTTATCAATAGAAGCTGGTAATATTCACACACTGTTGCCACACAACTGTGCTTAAACCCTTGTAAAAGTGATTTATGCATAATAGGTCCTCTTTAATTTAAAGCTGAACCCAATATTTTTATCTGAAATGTGTATATACTATCAGACCTTTGTTAAATATAACTTTTTTTAACAACTATTTTAATTAAACACATACATAATAGAACTGAAAACACTAATAAACAATTAAATGTCAAAAATTAACAAAGCTAAAAGTTTTTGAAGAGATGTGTAAAAAAAACTAGCACTACACATAGGACAAAACCTTGATATACAGCATTTGAACTATGACTTTAGTCAATAATTTAAGGTTTGTTGCCAGTTTCATTTATTGAATAAATGTTTTAGAAGTATTTTTCATTGGTGGTTCATTTTACCTAAAGTTTTTATCAAATATTACAAAAAATAAACCTTATTGTTAAAGTAATTTCCAAGCAGCCTCTTTACAAGATTGAAAAAATATCCAATCGTCTGAAACCTGTGTTATATTGCATTAATGTTTGTGCAGAATTCCAGAAATCTGTCAATGTAGTTCATTACGAACACTATTCTGTTTTGTGTGCTTCAACTTTTTTCTTTTGTGCAAAAAATTAATTGGTTTGAAACGGGACTCATATTTATGTGAGCTATCTCTTTAAAGATTTCTACTTGCAACTTTTCCTCACATGTATTATCCACATCCCCTGTAAGCTCTTTCTGTGTGTTTTCTGTGTCTCTGCTACAGGCTCTGCCACAGGAACTGTCCCCACATCAGTTCTGTCCTACTCAGACTACATCTCGCGTCCAGAGGAGCAGGTCAGCATCTTGCGCTTTGATAAGGACGAGACGGAAAAACACTGTCGTGTGGTGATCATCGATGACTCTCTGTATGAGGGCGAGGAGAGCTTCAACGTGACCCTCAGCATGCCTATAGGAGGCCGTCTGGGTCCTGAATACCCCACTGTGAATATCCGCATACTGCCTGACCAGGACGACGGTAAGAACTGTTTTTTTTATGTGAACACGTTATGGAACAGAAAAAGTTTTCTCTAGACAATCATAATTTAATGATAATGTGCTGTACACATGACCTGAAGTCACAAACTCTCTTCTAAATAGAGAATGGTTTGAATAATTAGCACGTGTTGTGATGCTCATGTGAGAAATTTTCTTGTGATTTATTTTTCTCTTGTAATGATCTCAATTATACTGGCTCTCTATATTGTATCAGTACGAAGTAGAGCTGCCTGAGTATTCATTAATAGCTTCCGATCTTATTTTTAAAAGTTAAAGATTCTTATAATGATAATGAATGACTCATTTATTCCTTAAATTCCTGATTCTTTCAGATATAAAACAATGAATGTCTTTATGTCATTGAATCACTCATTCAGGTGATTCACATAAAAGCAGATTCATCTGGTAAGCAAGTGAAGTCTTTATGAAGGAGACCTGAAAATCCACTTACAAGTTTCATTCAAATATGCTGATTAATTCAACAATAAATGAATCTTTATGAGTTAGTCATTGAATAATTTATTCACATGATACAATAAATTAATGTAAAGCAATCAAATGTTTTTGAAACAGACTGCAGCAATTACCATTTCGTCAAAACCACTATTTAAGTTTTAGATATTACAGTAGAAATCTTGGAAGAATTGTGAGCTCTACTTTTAAAAAATCTTAATTTCTCTAAATTTAAGCTATGAATTACAAGGACACAAGACATGTCCTTGTAAACAGGGCTTTACATTACATTCCGCTTCTTGATGTGAAGCAACCGTACCTGGAAACACAACTGCTGCGATCTGTATTCTTTTAAATAGACTGGACAAAAAGTGATGCTCGTGCACCTATAATCAAGCTGCTTCCAAAAGCTCTGGGTGTTTTTTAAATATGTCATTTTGTAAGCAGCAGCGGTTGCCGGTTTTGTTTGAACTATTCCTTGAACAGAACACATTATGGGCCTAACGTTAGCCATGTGCATGTGATCATCCTTCCATTATCACACACAGAATGTGTTTTACCTGCTTTCTTTTGCTTACGGTTATTTCTGTTAATATGGTTTAATTATCATTTTTTACAATAACATTACTTTAATACCTTTAGCCTTAAGAAACGTTTTGCTGAATAAAAAGAGCATGTATACAGCTATATTTTGCATGTTTTGACATATCACTTAACATTTGTGGCTAAGACATAATTATTTATTTATTTATGGTGTGGTCAGAGATAAATTTGGTAAATCCTTATGTTGAGCCCTGAAAGTCCTGTGAAATAAAAACTAATTGCAATGCGACACTATGAAACCACAGTCCATTTGCTCATCCACATAAAGCAAGTTCATACACAAAAAAGTTAAATGAAAGAGGAGGCATGTGGACACAATACAAAGTCTAAATAAAAATAATTTTCACATGCCAAAGTCAAATTTATACATTTAAATTATATTTTCCCAACAACAAATCTGTAGCTAGTGAAAATGCAGAGTGGCTAGTAACGTTGGAAAACTACTAGCCACAATGATTGGTGATCAAAAAAGTTAATTTCAAGCCCGACTTTTAGTAACCATCTCAATGTTGCAATACCCATGTCATGCCTATGTCATTTATACAATTTTATGTTCTTGTAAACCACCAAAACCAGTACACACACTGTACCAAATAAATATGTGCTCTGAATTAATTTAAATAATCCATATGTCCCAAATTTTGCTCTTTAATGAAACATTGTGATGAGATAAGACACTCCATGCCTGGTTGCATTTTCTGAGAGTCCCACATACATAATGCAATCTTAGATCTTATGAATAAGGGTAAATTATAATTGTTGTAATCTCAATAAGAAAAGGTTGTGGCCAATCAACATTTCAACTTAATCTAAAACATTGGATCATCAGAGTCTGTATTTTCCACTGTATATTTACTCTCACAACACTCATATGGAAACAAGCAAATAATAGTGTTTGAGGCTCACGGTGTGTAATTTCCATATACTGAACTCTTATTATTCAGCTATGCCTACATATATCCATATTTTCATTCTATAGCACCTTTAAAAAGCTAAAAATGATGAAGTGCACTTACAATTTAGTCTGTGAACCATACAAATTAGAGCTATTTGTAATCCCTATCATGCTCAAACAGATAGGTTTTTGTTACTTGTTAGTTCAACACTCAGTGATATTCGCAGAGCCATTTATCTTTCTCCAAAGCCCCGTACAGCGACAAAATTTCTACGTGCCTCATCCACATACAGCAGCCAGCGGATGAACCCAGAATAGACACAATGCACATGTAAATGGCCAACGCTGAAGTTCGCACAGGAGTCTCTTTCTGCTGCAGCGTTACGGGGCCTGAAATCACAGATAAAGTTGAGTTATTCTAAAACCTTCCCTCCTCAAAGCAAGAGAATTAATTATTTTCCAGTGGAAGGCAAACAGATTTTTGCCCTTTTATCTCTGTTTTGCTGTTATTACGGCGCCCCTCAAAAGTTTGCTGAGGAAAATAGGAGCCGCTGGCTTAGCCCACCTCAGACAGAAAGCATGAAATTGCACTCAGGAGAAAACTGGGAGGCATAGAGTTCATCCGTTGGCTCACTGTGACTGAAAAACTATACATGCATGTCTACTGTATATACCACTCAACTGTGCGCCTGAATCCCTGTGCAGTTCAGTGTGAATGTGGAGTAGTGGTAATTCCCATAAGACATAACAGTGAAAGCTTTCATCAAGTTAAGTTCAGCTGAGCATGCTGTGTGTATAGTGAGGGACAAATATTGCAAATTGTGCTTGTGCGTGATTGTGTGTAAAAAAAAAAAACTGTATAATTAGATGTTCTTGGCACTTTGTTTTTAGCTTGCTTTTAAAACCTCTTTTTCTAACACACAAACAGCACACCTCAGGCTGCTGAAGTTTTTTTTAGGGCAGTCTTCTTGTCTATGGTACAATAACCTAAGGATATTAGATTGTATCTGCCTCTAATGGAGGCCACTATCAGTAAATCTGGGCTTAAACCACCGAAACATCAATCAACAGCCTGCAGTAGCAAAACACTCCTTAAATTTAGGGATAAAGCTGCAAATGAGGGTGTTGTTTCAGTCTTTTGTTATCGTTTATGCGTAATGGGAAGGTTTCGAGGCCCTCGAAGGCTTTATACATTTATTGTAATGTAATTGTCAGTAAAGATGTATTTATTTAACCCAGAACATGGGTTTTGAAAAATATAATCATGCATACAAGGGGGTGGGGGTGATTTCAGATGCAGAGTAGGTCAACTTAGGTAAAAGGTAAATAAACATGGGAAGAGGAAGCACGAAATCATCTTTTTTCTTAATTAGTCATCTTTTATTCTGTACTTTCATATTTATTAAAAGATGCAGAGGAGGCATCTTCGATGTTACAAAAAGATAATAACGAAGAGATCGGATTCAAAAACCTCTAAATGCCGTATGAAATTTTCTTGTAATATTATTCTTGTAATATTCCCAGGCTCCTACAGTATGTGTATGTTCAGTCTTTTACATGTATGGAAATTAATAGCTTATTTTCATGGCTTTTGACATGAACTAACTGAACATAGGCAAGGCAAGTTTATTTATATAGCACATTTCATACACAGTGGCAATTCAAAGTGCTTTACATAAACAGGAATAAAATTGAAGTATAAGAAAATAAAAACAAATAATAAAAAACAGATAAAAACAGATTAAAATGAGTTAAAACAAGTTATAAAAGAATGAAAAGAAAAGAAAGACACAATAGTGCGATCTGTCGGACGTAGCACAGTGCTCATTCAGTAAAGGCACAGCTAAACAGATGTGTTTTCAGTCTTGATTTGAATGTGCCTAATGTTGGTGCACATCTGATCATTTCTGGAAGCTGATTCCAGCAGCGAGGGGCGTAATAGCTGAAAACAGATTCACCCTGCTTTGACTGAACTCTTGGAATTTCTAGTTTATATGATCCTAATGATCTGAGTGATCTGTTAGGTTTGTATTCAGTGAGCATATCTGTAATGTATTGGGGTCCTAGGCCATTTAGTGATTTATAGACAAGTAATAATACTTTAAAATCTATTCTGAATGTAACTGGGAGCTAGTGTAGAGACCTGAGGACAGGTGTGATGTGCTCTGATTTCCTGGTTCTGGTCAGAATCCTGGCCGCAGCATTCTGGATGAGCTGCAACTGTCTGACTGTCTTTTTGGGAAGTCCAGTGAGGAGGCCATTACAGTAATCCACCCTGCTGCTGATAAAAGCATGAACAAGTTTCTCTAAGTCTTCACTGGAAACAAAACATCTAATTCTTGCAATGTTTTTGAGATGATAGTATGCTGATTTAGTTACTGCTTTGACATGACTGTTGAAACTGAGATCTGACTCCAGAGTCACACTAAGATTCTTGACCTTATTTTTTGTTGTATGACCCTTAGAGCCGAGGTACGCATTCACCTTGAGAACCTCATCTCTGTTCCCAAATGTAATGACTTCAGTTTTCTCTTTGTTTAACTGAAGGAAGTTTTGGCACATCCAATTGTTAATTTCATCAATGCATTGGCAGAGGGTGTCAATGGGGCTGTAGTCATTAGGCAGTAAGGCTATGTAGATCTGAGTGTCATCAGCATAGCTGTGGTAGGAGATTTGGTTCTTTCTCATTATTTGGCTCAGAGGGAGCATATAAAGGTTGAACAGGAGAGGTGCCAGAATTGAGCCTTGTGGGACTCCACATGTCATGGGTGTCCACCTCGACCTATGGTCACCTATACTGACATAGTAACCTCTCCCTTCAAGGTACGATCCGAACCATTTGAGGACCGTCCCAGACAGCCCAACCCAGTTTTCCAGCCTGTTCAGAAGTATGCTGTGATCGACAGTGTCGAATGCAGCACTGAGATCCAGCAATACCAGCACTGTTAGTTTGCCTAAATCTGTATTTAGGCGGATATCATTGAATATCTTTATAAGGGCGCTCTCTGTACTGTAATGTGCTCTGAAACCAGATTGAAAGTTGTCTAAACACCCCTTCAAGCTTAAGAATCTGTTAATCTGGTTAAAAACAACTTTTTCAATGATTTTGCCAATGAAAGGCAGATTTGAGATTGGGAACATAAACACAAGAAGATGAGAATAATGAAAACATTTCAGACGGCACTTTGCATCTGAACTCTTCTAATGCTGTTCTTTCGAAATAGACAGTATCAAAAGTTTTCAAAATGTAATAAATACTGAGAAATATTTTCAAAATATTGCTGGTTTATTGTTATAAATGTAGTCTTAGTGGAGACTTCTGTAAAAACCTGAGCTTAGTCTATACTTTTGAATGGTAGTGTAATCGTGCTTTACGTTTTACATAAATCTTGCATTGCATCATTAGATTAGCATCATGCTAATTTATTTAATTCTTTCAACTTCTTTTGAAATGCTAGAGTACATTCATATGGGAGAGGCTGGAAAAACAGCCAGATGTGATCTGTTTGTGTGTGTGTTAGAGAGAGAGAGAAGAGGTTTGTTTTTCTCCACTTTTTCTACTTATGAAATGCTGACTGTGAATTGCAACAATGAAATTCTGTCTGACATTTCTGCATACCCCCTAAATCTGTATCACGCCGCTCTCCTCAGTTCTCTCTTGTGCACACACAAACACACACGCACCCACCTTGCATATACCTACACATGAATTATTGATCTGATGGCCCTAGTTGGGCTGCTCAAGTAGGTTGTGCATCATTTCCGTTTTTCGCTTTTTTTTTTTGTTTGTTTGTTTATCGAATGTTCAGATCAGAATGATGAGAGTCTGGTTTTACTTAGGCTATTGTCTGTGTCATTTAGATTTATGTTGTGTGGTTTACTGCAGATGGAGAGATAAACATCACTCCAGCAAAATAAAGCAGAACATCCCCCCCAAATGATCAGACACCACGAGGAAACAGAGTATATATATGAGAGAGAGAATGTGTGTGTGTGTATGTGTGTGTGTGTGAGGTAAGAGTTTGCAGGTAAACAGACAAAGGTTGACTCCCTCAGGCAATGCAGGAATGATTTTATCTCTGAATGCTGGAGAGAAGATCTCAACAAGCGGGAAAAGAAGGTCAAAACTACAGCTGAAAATTCAGCCCAAACCTCAGATACTTCTTCTCATTTGTGTGTATGTGTCCTTAACACGAGAACTGGTTAAGCCAACACAGGCTCATGAAAAATACATGCTTGTTGCGACATTTTTGCAAAACAGAAAAAGTATTGTGTAATTTGTGTAAAGGTTTTATTACATTGTATCATGCGCATAGTGTTACGTGTTTGTAAATAACCTACTATGTACATGAAATGCAATCAAAGGTATTATGGTACTAAAGTTGCAAACATGTGTACCTGAAGGGTCCATATTCATACCCTAAAAGTACATATCAGAACCTAATACAGAACCTATACAGAATACTGTAAGAAAGAAGATGGCTTTGTTCATTAACACTTGTGCTACCAGCCTTGCTTCGCTTCCATGGCTCTTGCACGCTCTGTTATTGAACTTTCATTTCATAGATTTTCATTTCATAGACTTAAACTAAAGCATTTTACATCACAAAACCACTGAACTATTTACTGAGTTTATATGACATATTGTAAGGTGGACGACACGGTGGCTCAGTGGTTAGCACTGTTGCCTCACAGCAAGAAGGTTGCTAATTTGAATCCTGGCTAGGTCAGTTGGCATTTCTGTGTGGAGTTTGCGTGGGCAAAGACATGCACTATAGTTGAATTGAATACACTAAATTGTCCATAGTGTTTGTGTGTAAATGAGTGTGTATGGATGTTTCCCAGTACTGGGTTCCAGCTGGAATAGCATCCGCTGTGTAAAACATATGCTGAATTAGTTGGCGGTTCATTCTGCTGTGGCGACGCCTGATGAGTAAAGGGACTAAGCCAAAGGAAAATGAATGAATGGATATATGACATACAGTAAGATGCAGACATATAGTTGTTTACAATTGTTTTCAGGGAAAATATGATATTGTGTTCGGAACTGTGTGGACGTGAAACTTTTTTAAATTCACAGTGTGTCCTGTGTTTACGATTTGTGTGAAAAGAAGTAAAAGCTACATGAATTTTACTGGTGCTAAATGTTTTTTTTCACTGCAGTGAATTAAACTGTCTGTATACACTCTTAAAACAAACGGTTCTATATAGAACCAAAAATGGTTCTATCAATCGCTTCATATATGGAACCCCAAAAAGGTTCTATATAGAACCATTTTAAGGGTTCATTAAATAGAACCCCAAATGGTTCTTTGAATTCAAGTTAGATGGTTCTATTTAGAACCATTTAAGGGTTCTTTTTATCTATTATTAAATTATTGTTACTTATTAATGAATAAAAAATAAAACCAATCCAGACAATTCAAATTGTTTAAATTTATTCAATTCATTACACAAAATATTTTTTTAAATATTTAAAATTGCACCTCTGCATACTTTGCATTGGACAGCAGATCTACCTTACAGTTTAATGACATTTTACAATGTAATTGAAATGATTTCACTTTTCTAAGCTTTTTTACTGTTTGAACAAATACAGTGCTTCAC
Organism: Danio albolineatus; assembly: GCA_903798035.1. Lineage (NCBI taxonomy): Eukaryota > Metazoa > Chordata > Actinopteri > Cypriniformes > Danionidae > Danio > Danio albolineatus. The sequence goes on along the minus strand of CAIGQQ010030612.1, from coordinate 176,704 downwards.
TTTCACACATGTCTAAAATGAAGAGAAATATATCACAATGCAGATGGAAACAATACACAAACAATCAAAACATCTATTAAATAACACTACAATTTCAAAAAGTGGATGGTACCTGCATGTATTGGTCATCACAACATCCATCTTTATACATAATTTAATAAAAAAACATTACTAAAACATTGCAGAATTATTAGACAAAACACTGCAAACAGCCATTCCACAACCTGTAGCATGTCCATGTCAGTCAGCCTCTCTTATAAGGTAAATAGTTTTGTCCATGGGTGGCACAGTGGCTCACTGGTTAGAACTGTCACCTCACAGCAAGCAGGTCACTGGTTCGAGTCCCGACTGGGCCAGTTGTCATTTCTGTGTGGAGTTTGCAAGTTCTCCCAGTGTTCTTGTGGGTTTCCTCTGGGTGCTCCGGTTGACCCCACAGTCCAAAAGCATGTGTACGGTATAGGTGAATTGGCCATAGTGAGTGAATGTGTGTAGATCTATGAGAGAGTATATGGGTGTTTCCAAGTGCTGGGTTGTGGCTGGAAAGGGCAGATTAGTTGGTGATTCACTCCACTGTGGTGCCTCTGATAAATGAGGAAGTTGAAGGATAGCGAGTGAGTGTTGTCCATTGTAATGCTGAAACTTCAAGCCTTGGTGGAGTCAGGAGAGCTGCTGAATCCTGGATGGTGTAGGACCTTTGGATTTCTGTAAAACAATATTTTAATGTTGAGTACTCTTAACCAATTAACATAAGTCATCAAATAGAATTACAGTTATAATTAATACAATTAAAGTGTGTGTGTGTGTTTGGGGCAAATAGTATGTAGTATAGTGTGTAGTTACCTTCTGCGGTTTCCTCTGCTGGTCCAATGAAACTGTCATGGAGCACTTCCTTTCCGTCCCTTTTTGGGCCATTTCTTTTAAAGATGTTTCTGTGTTCTTCACCAAGTTTTCTAAGCAGCATCCTAAATGCAAAAAACATTTTGGTTACTTCATGTGTAAGTTTCCAAATGACATATTTTCAGCAATACAAGTTTCTTAAAGTCATCATGGACGCAAAACTATTTGGCACACAATGTAACAGTGTTTACTCACAAGCTGTGGCACTCCAAGAAGAAGAAACTGCTCCATTAGTTCTGCAAACCCCTCCATAATCTGTACTCTGGAAAAGGGTGTTCATTCGGTTCTTGACTTATGAATATCTGGTGTCGCATTCCAGGTCCATCACAATCTGAGGTAGGAAGACAGCATTTTAGAGTGTGGAAATATGAATTTATAATACAGAATTAATCTACCTTTGGCATCAAATGTATTGAACTGAACTTGCCTTGTGTTAAGTTCCTCAGAGTACAGTTCACTTCCTTTTCATCCCATTAATTTGTTTCATTTTGCAAGATGATAGATGAGCTCACCACTGAAATCCTTTCATTTTTAAATTTGTTTTGCAGACATTCCAACAAGGTATCCTGTAGGCAAATTTACACTTTCTTTTAAAACATATTTTCTTTGCAGGACTTTTTAATAAGCAATGACCTTAATATTCTCACTGTACAAACAGCAGCAATAAGTAATAGAACATTTTTGTGATAAATATATTATTTCAGTACACAACAACCAAGTCTGACATATGCATGTTATAAAATACAATATTTACCAGGTGTCCTTGTTGATGATAATTGTGTCATAATTATGGATGTAACGCATGTCCTTCTTTAAGCTGGGATCTTTCCTCTTCAAAGCTACTTGTGTCCTGCAGCCCAGGTTACAATACAATGTTAAAGTCTTTTATAATATTCATTTCATAATACTTAATACAGTTTGTTTAGAATTAAAAGCAATAATACATACCGAGCACAAGATTTACGATGCAGTTCAGTGTCCAGGCTGTTTGAAGAAAAGAAAGATATACATTAAAATATGAATTTTAAACTTATTTAGCACAATATATACATATATGTAGCCTATATTTAACAAGGTTCAACATTTCACAATACATTTAGCCTGCATGTTTGTATGTCCTTCATAAATAACACCTGATCTTTAATCTATGGATTATTAAAATATGTTTTGGCTTTAAAAGGTTTTAATAATACCCTTAGCAATTATTACTATATTACTACATAGACTCGGGCGGGCGCGTGCATAGACTCGGGCGGGCGCGAGCGCGGCATGTTCCCTTGAGGTTTTAATGCAGACTAGCCGGCGTGTACACTACTTTACAGAGTTTAGCCCGAGTTAAACTCGGCTAAACTCACACACGAGCAAGCTGGGAGTACTCGTTTGTTCAAGGTTGGAGATAAAAACTGCACGAAAGCGGAAATCGGCTCATATGAAGTTACCATTAAAAGAGCGTGCACGCGCTTCACGCTGCCTCTCGGAGCCCGCCTTCGAATAACGCAGCTGTTTTATTGTTATTGATATTTTAATTAATACTGACAAACAAATAAAGCGAAACTGTAACTTATTTCGAACAAAAAGCAGAGCAAAGTCAGCTTGACACAGATTCCTGAACCGAAGGCTGACGACAGAAATCCATCAGAAAGTTACAAGCACAGTATTAATCCATATTAACGTTACCCCTTATTCAGTCTGTCACCATATAAGACAAGGGAAGAGAAACATTACCTCGTAATACAAAATATTTCATTATTATAGTTTTAAAAGAGTAATAACGTACCTGAATGACGGAGCTGCAAAAGCGGAGTTCTCCTTTTCAAAAATTAACCGTCACTCTCTAGGCTCGTCACCACCAGTCCACAAATGAATGACGTCACCAGAGGGCTTTTTCATGATTATTAGTTTAAAATAATTTATTAAACCATAACAACACACTGTACAGTCTCAATAAACTGGTTATTTAATTAATTTCACAAAATAATTTGTCAAAAAATTTAAATATTAAGCATATATAAAATATTAGTTATATGGTAATGTACAAACCTGCATGAAACAAAAATCCCATCATACATTGATTAGGTTTTTGACCATAACAGTCATTTTATTAGGTTTTGACTCAAAAAGATTTGTCTCTCTGTGTTATAGCTTATTATTATTTATAATCTTTACTATATAATTATGTCATAAATCTCACATTATAGAACCATTTTAATCAAAAAGGTTCTTTGCACTCAAAGGGTTCTAAATAGAACCATTTTTTGGGTAAAAGGTTCTACTGGCCAAGTATAGAACCCTGGGGTTCTATATAGAACCTCAAGGAACCTTTTTTTTTAAGAGTGTAGGTTTATTTTTCCAACGAGCCTCTGTCATAATTCTGCATGAGATCACAGTCATGTGAAAAAGAAGGTAAATCCTCCTTCAATTCTTTATGTATATGGACATATTTAAATTATTTTAAATTATAATAAATTTAAATTATTATTTACATATTAAGTCTTAAGACTAGGCAAATACAATAGTACTTTTTACAGATAGGCTGCGTCCAAAATCGCCTATTACTCAGTAGGAACTGCATTTAAATTTAAACGTACTGCTCGTTCGAAAAGTACGCTCATACAGTATGAATGTGAGCTGTTAGAATGGAACTCGAACGTACTACATCTGCCACTTTGTCACATGACCTACCCCTGTGAGTTGCATCGATTTACTTCCGTTCATGAATTCTCTCTGTTCAATGTGCATTGGATTCACACTTAAGAATCTCGCCAGAAGTAGTACAGTAGGTCATCCGGGTACTTCTCGCATACTGATTTTCGAATTCTATGAATTCGGACATACTACTCTGCTCGCATACTGTTTTTAGCGTACTATTTAGTATGGAAGTATGCGATTTCGGGTATATTGACGGACACCTAAATATGTTTCTTGTTTTATTATTATCCTTTTCTACTTTTTTGTATCCGCTGGCTATAACCAAACATCTGCAATCGATTACGTTGTGGAAAATCTTCTCTCGTTTACCTATTTTGTACTGTGCGAGACCTGTCAACCCTTCCACAGGCAGTCTTATGTGCTCTGTATACCCACAATGACGTACCTTTATGTGTCTGGCTGAGGTTTCTAAGTCTACAAAAATTTCCGGGATTTGGGTTTTGCTTTCACTTTATTTAAAGCTGTTTAGTTGTTTGCGTGAGAGCGAGGGAAACATTAAATAATTAATTCTTTAATCTAAACAACTCTTTACTTTACTAAAAGGAACTTTACTTAATACTCAGAGAGGACAAAATTACGAGGGAGGACGAAATTTAAATTAGCTGCAAAATATTTGTACAGCATTAGAAACAGTTAATCAACTTTATTTACCTTATTTAAATAATCTACATGTTTTATTCTTGTAATTATTAGAATTATTTGAGATGTTGTCTGTTTTTATTCCTTTTTCTGTCATTTATTTCTCATTTATTTATTGTATATTTTATTAATTTGATAATGTCGATATATTACATATTTTATACATCTAAAAATGCTTTGGCAATACTGTACAAAATGTCATGTCATTAAAGTAACTTTGAACGCAAGATTTTACCTATCCGGTGGTGCAGATGGCTCTGGAATAGCATAAAAGTAAGAGAAATAGTGGATTTCTTTTTTAATTTAACAGTCTTTTTTTTTTTACTTTAAACCATTGAAAAAACACAGCACAGCAAAAATTCCAGTGTTAAATATACAGTGTGATTTTTTTGGTGTTGTTCAGTGTTAAAACCAGAGTACATTTTAATCCACGAGTGTGAAAGAGCGTATATTTAAGAGTTTTTTTTTCCAGTGTTAAACTTTTAACCCAATATGCAGTGTTTTTCCTACTAGTGATGGGAAGTCCAGTTTTTTTTACTTGAACCGGTTCTTTGGAACAAACAGTGATCAAACCAGTATGTTTTACTTAAACTTGAAACATGTCTTGTTGCATTTTAAAATGCAAACAGTTGAATTTATTGAAATTATTTCTGAAAAGATTAATGAGCATTTAATAATTTAAAACTATTTTCAACATTTTTGATCACTGTTATCTGTCACACACACCAATTGATAATATAGGAAAAAAGGTAATATATTAACACCTTGAAGGGTAACACACACATACAGTTCGATGTAAGAATAAACTCTTACTGTGTTAAAATGAACTCTGTGAGTAAAGTACAAATTTCACACTTTAGAATGTGTTATTTTAACTCCAGAATGGAGGGAGTCATATGTACACAAGGAGTGTTAAGTTAAACACAAAATGAGTTTAATGAACACTGATTTTTTTGCTGTGAGTTTATAACAGTTTATTAACAAATGAAATTTGTGTTAAAATCAAAATCATGTTTTGTTGGTAGCATACAGTTAACTATTTATGTGATGTGGGTGGCGCCACGGTGGCCGAGTGGTTAGCACGTTCGCCTCACAGCAAGAAGGTCGCTGGTTCGATCCCTGGCTGGGTCAGTTGGCATTTCTGTGTGGAGAAATGCCACACAGAAATGGTTTCTCCGGTTTCCCCCACAGTCCAAAGACATGCGGTACAGGTGAATTGGGTAAGCTAAATTGTCCGTAGTGTATGTGTGTGAATGACAATGTGTGGATGTGTTTCCCAGAGATGGGTTGCGGCTGGAAGGGCATCCGCTGCGTAAAACAAATGCTGGATAAGTTGGCGGTTAATTCCGCTGTGGCGACCCCGGATTAATAAAGGGACTAAGCTGAAAAGAAAATGAATGAATGAATGAATGATGTGGGTAAAATGTGTGTTTCAATCCTGGTATCACCGCAAGTTTATTTTAAACCTGTAGGAAGTACTGTACAATTCTCAGTGAATATCGACACATGTAATATTAACACTGTTTTTATTTATTAAACGAAAGTAGGCCAAAATGGAGAAGCCATGTGTGAAAAAAATAAAGCGCGTCCTTATTGCTTCATTGGGAATTAAGAGTGCAAATAGCAGCAGTGTGCAGTTGATCAAATCTGATTGATTAACCCCATTTTCATCACCAAGCCAAAATATGTAGTTGATGTAGTCACTGGTTGATTTAATTTCTTCTAGGAAGAAAGACATCAGCAATGATCACAGAGAAACAAATGTTGCTCTGCATCAGTTTGAGATGAGCTATAAAGTTATTTCCAATCTGAAGCCCCTCATTCTACAGCGATGAAGATTATTCAAAAGTGGAAAAAAATACAATACAGTTGACAATCGTTCCAGGAGTGGACATACCAGTGAATTCACTCCAAGGTCAGACCACGCAATGCTCAGAGAATCTGCAGAAAAGCCAATAGTTGCATATCAGATACTATGAGCCTCAGTTAATTAGAAAAAGACAGAACAAGCATGGTGTCTTTAGAAAGGGCTGTCAGGAGAAAGCCTGTTCTCTGTAAAAAGAACATGGCCGCCTGGTTATGTTTGCTAAATTGAATCTGAACAAACCGTGAGACTAAGAGGACAATTGTCCTTCAGACAGACAAGCTTAAATTAAAGGTGTTTCACCACATCTGGAGAAAACACATCATATCACAAACAGCATATTTATTTTAAAACTGTGTTTTAGGATGAAAACGGTCTTTGACCAAACTAGTGTTTTTGTTGCATTTCAGATAAAATTATACAGCTTAACCTACAGCCTAAAATACACGATACGTGACCATTCACACTCACTGGGCATCAGAGCCAGCCCAAGCCTTCAGAGGGCCCTAAGCAGGATTTTTGGTGCAACCAATAAATCAAAGTATTGTCAATTATAGATTATTCACACACTCTAAATCTAAAACACACATTTTCGATTTTGTTTGCTGTAGCTATGTGCTTATCATAAAATATTTTGTAAAAGAAAACTCTACATTTTATTCTGCAGAAACAACTGCACGCATCCTACAGCAGCCCATTAACAAAATATAACAATTTTTTCATTAAATAATGCATTTGGTATAATCACCATCATGCATTGACATAATAAATCCATAAAAAAACGAAAGTCAGTTATTTTTTGGGATCTTAGGGGTCCCCTGTTGGCCAAAGGTCATAAGTAGGCCCATACGGAATCTGCGTGCGCAGAATTCCGCAGATTTCTGTAGATTTTTAGCCCATCATTGATTCTGTTTATTTACTGGTGTAAATGTGTGTAAATTTATATTTATTCAGTTTTCAAATTAATTTCAGTAATAATATTGATTAATATGAAAATATTCATATGATTTATTTACAACACAGTTTGCAAAGTAATATTTTCTGTATTTTAGTCGAGATTTTTTTCGAGAGACTTGCTTTGTTCACCAAATAAAGTGGATCTAATTGGATTTGCATTGTAAACATTAAATAGAAGTTAAAAATGTATTACTTTTTATTTTATATATAATTTTTTTTGTTATGATGTTCCTAAAATAATTTAGCATAAATCTGCAGATTTTTTACAAAATACTCCGCAGAAATAGCAAAAAATGTCTGCAGATTCTGTCTGGCCCTAGTCATAAGCATCTGCTTAGCTTGCTTATGTCTTGGACCAGCTCTGCAGGGCATACACATATTTTGCTGGCACTTGTACTGTACCTGCAGTCTACCGGTTGTATAATGGTCATATGAGAGGGGCTTGACTAATCAGGGAACGATGCGCAGTAGTCCAGAAGACCAATCAGAGAGGGATTGTGGATAACCAAGCCTTCTTTTTTAATAGTCTGCATTTTACTTCGTCTATACTGAAAGAACAGTAGTGTTTTTCAAATACAAATAAGTCTTTAGCATTTTCAAAATACCTGTATTGCCTGTCGATTCCAATGTGGAAACCAGGCATATGCAAAAAAAAAGCTTAAGAAAAAATGTACGATGTTTTAAAATAAAAAAGGCATTAGTGTAAATGCCACCTCAGAAACATTGATTACAACTTGAACTCCTTTATATTTAATTCAATTTAGGTTTATTTGTATAGTTGTATGGATGTTTCAAGGCTGTAAAACCCCTCACTAGACTATTTTCAAACTTTCTCTTTTGTTTAAACTCATGTCTAATTTCTACCTTCTAACTTTTTCTGCGATGGTTAGCATCTTCCTCTGCCATTTTGGGTGCTACTGTGAGTGCCTTTGATGGTGCAAGATGTTTCGTCAACATTATGTGGTTTGTTGTTTAGAAAACGTGCAAACATACAGTACAGCACCTCAGAGTCACAATGCTATACGATCAAAGATTCCTGTCAATTTGGCAAGCTGAATGCATTCTGTACTGTACAGGAGACACGGCACAGAGGAGATTGATTGGCAGTGGTCTACAGCCAATTAGGACGCAGAACATAATGCGCTAATCAGGACGCAGAACACAATTCGAATCAGCGAAACTGCGAGACCGCGAAAGGTGAACCGTGTTATGGTGAGGGACCACTGTATATACCAGAGGGTTTTTGAATTAAATGTGAGACTGACAGCTACTGCTGGAACAAACTTCCACACCAACAAATTTACAACTGAGAGGTAAATGAATTATGTTCAAATAATGAAGTGCTGTGGCAGGACCTTATGAGACCTGCTTAAACATTGAACAGTTTGTGAAACATTGTTGTAAAGAAGAGTGGGCCAAAATCTGTCCACAACAGAATGAGAGATTGCTAGAGTTGTACAGCAAACTTTTTTTGTTGTTGTTGCTGACATTTCATTGCATCATGGGGTGTACTTAATTTTCACAGACAGCTTGTCCATTGTGGATTTATTTTTATGAAATAAATCATGATGTGATGTAACGTGGCATGTGCTATTGTGGTTGAATCTGCCAAATTTTAAGGTCCAGATTATATTTTATTTCATTCTGACACATAAAGCCATAGGTTTTAAAATAAAGAGTGCACTTTCTTTTTCACATGACTTTAAAAAGTGTTGGTAAATAAATAAAGCTTTTTAAAAAAAGGTCACACTTTATTTTGATGGTCCCTTTTGTTGAATTTAAGTTACATGTCAACTAATTCTCATTAGATTATACAGTAAGTAGACTGTTAGGTTGGGGTTAGGGTTAGTGTAAGTTGACATGTACTAGCAAAATTTCTTATAGTCAGTTAAATGTCTGTCGAATGTCAGTATCAATAGATATTAAGTAGACAGTCTACTAATACTCAAATGGACCATCAAAATAAAGTGTTACCAAAAAAATCTACTGGTTGTGTAACGGTCAAATAAGAGGAAGGATGTGCAATACTCCAGAAGACCAGTCAGAGAGTGATTGTGGATAACCAAGCCTTCTTTTTTAACAGTCTGCATTTCAGGTTCATCTATACTGAAAGAACTGTAGTGTATTCAAACTACAAATGAGTCTTCAGCATTTTCAAAATACCTGTTTTGCCAGTCGAAAATTCCAATGTGAAAAACAGGCATATATGAAAGAAAAGCTTAAGAAAAAAAAACTTGCATTAGTGTAAATGACACCAAAGAAACATTAATTCAACCATGAACTCCTCAATATTTAATTCAGTTTAATTCAATTTATGTTTATTTGTAGTGCTTTTCTTATATACAGTATATTACAGTGGTCCCTCATTAATCGCTGGAGTTATGTCCTAAAAATAGCCTGCAATACGTGAAATCCGCAAAGTAGTTGAATCTGGCAAATTTTAGGGACCAGATTACATTTTATTTTATCCTGATACATAAAACCAAAGGATTCAAAGGAGAAGGCTTTAAAAAGTGTTGGTAAATAACTAAAGCTTAGGGAAAAAATCGTTTTTTGCAGTAGCGTAATGGAACAGTAGTTTCAAAATAGTGTTGCTTTTTCAGTAAATTGGTGAGCAGTGTGCTGGACTGAGTCTGGAAGTTGCACTGCACACTGCTGTCTCTCTCTCTGAGAGCTAATGAACTGCATCAAAACAAACATGGTCCGGATGCCGAGCTCAGTGTTGTTTGGCCGGCAGCGACTGAGCACACTGCAGATTAAAACTGAAGAGATGTTCTACTGCAGAGATAAAGATTACAGCGAGAAAACTAGTGGAAACTAGTTCCAGCATAAGCAGACTTTTGAGTCCAGTGAAACACTTGGTCAACACTGCAGGACATTCTGGCTGCTTAAACAGGAGAGGTGAAATGGTTCTCTTAAAAAAAAAAACATTCTGTTCTCCACTATCTCACTTTTAAGTCTGACAAAGCATATACTGTACGTATGATGGATCTGTGTAGACAAAGAAAACAAAGCATCATTTAGATGACTGAAGTGATAAATACATTACCTCTAATGCACAGCACAGCCTTTCTTGTCTTTATTTTGTCAGCATCTATGCGTCATTCTTACATTTACAGACAAATTACTAGTTTGCGCTTTAGTCAACAGCACAAAGTGTTGCAAAAGACAACATTTAGATTATGTTACTTGATTAAAAATGCTTTGTTTTGGATCTCTATATTCATTTGTGGTCTGTTGTTCAACCTGTGTGTTCAGCCTCGTCAGTTTTGTGAGAAGCTTCTGGCAATAATTCCATCTTTTGCATTCATTTTCTTTCCAATGGATTCAGCATTATGTAAATATTATGAACTGAAATCTATACTCACGTTTCTGTTTTGCAAAGATTTTGCCCTAGCAGTGACCCAGCGATCATTAAACTTAATCTTTAACGGAGCACAATATAAAAAATTTGGTGACCCTTTTGGTCCCACTTTATTTACCTTAACTACTATGTACTCGCATCAAAAAATAACTACAATGTACTTACCATACTCATAATGTATTTGAGAACACTTGTGGTGCTCTTGGGCGCCACGGTGGCCTAGTGGGTAGCACGATCGCCTCACAGCAAGAAGGACGCTGGTTCGAGCCTCAGCTGGGTCAGTTAGCATTTCTGTGTGGAGTTTGCATGTTCTCCCCGTGGTTGCGTGGGTTTCCTCCGGGTGCTCCGGTTTCCCCCACAGTCCAAAGACATGCGGTATAGGTGAATTGGGTGAGCTTAATTGTCCATAGTGTGAGTTTGTGAGTGAGTGTGTATGGATGTTTCCCAGAGATGGGTTGCAGCTAAAAGGGCATCCGCTGCGTGAAACAAATGCTGGATAAGTTGGCGGTTCATTCCGCTGTGGCGACCCCGGATTAATAAAGGGACTAAGCCGAAAAGAAAATGAATGAATGAATGAATGAATGTGGTGCTCTTGAGTTGGGATAGGGGTTATCGGTTATTGGTGGTATCGGTAGATTTAAAGGTGGGTTAAGGTGTAAGGGATGCTCAACAGTGTACTTACAAATGTAATTACAGAAATTAATTACTGATGTAATTACATACAGGTATTTAATCAAGCATAAGTAACACATGTGTTTACACAAAAAGTAATTTGTAACGTATTACTAATTTTGGTGTAAGTGCATATTAGTTGAGGCCACTTAATATAAAGTGGGACCATACTTTTGAATAAAGGTGCATTAGTTAATGTAAGTTAATGCCTTTACTAACTATGTATAAATAATCTTGTTAAGCGTTTATTATTAGTAAACATCAACTAATACATTATTAAAATTCAAAGTTGTGCTTTGATGCAGTACCTACACCATTAGTATATGTATTTAAGTCTAAATGTTTATGTTTAATAGAGCGAGAACCTTTTCGTAGTATTTCCTATTATATATATTTTTCCTCTGGAGAAGAGTGTCTCATTTCTTATCTTCCTAAGCTCAATATCATTAGCAAAACAGTTAACCTAATTAACATAATACATTAAGTACTTTAAATTGCACTTTAAAGTTGAATACTAGTATCTTGCAAAATACGATACAAAATATGATAATCACAAAATAAAACATCACATACTTTGATCATGGCAAAGACAAAAGAAAATAGTTATTAGAAGTTAGTTAATAAAACTAGTATGTTCAAAATGTATTTTAATAAAAATCTTTTTCTATTAAACAGCACTCCATAAATATTTGAAGAACAATTAAAATTTCACAGGAGGGCTAATCATTTTGTCACAAGATAAAATGTCTTCTTTGAAAAACTCACCTTCTCTCCCATATAAATGTACACTTATTCAGTACAGACCCTTGCACAAACACCAAAGCATATATGCACACACACACACACACAAAATGAAATCTATGATACCCTTGACTTTATGGATAAAAGTTAAACAACTAAACAGATGCCATCACTCTTTAAGATTTATCAAACACTTCTGAGACTTGCAAAAACACGCTTCAATCAGTCTAGGTTTGATAAGTAAAATAATAAATAACTCAAACTGAAGTGTAGCAGTCACTCCACTTCACAATTTGCCTCATAATATTTTTGTTTGTAAATCCACCTTTTTTGTGAAATATGTATTTGCTGATCAATGCATGGAGTGTGAAAAGTCTGTATTTGTGCCACCTGAAGGCAGATATTAAATGCTGGACATGAAGTTTTTCTCCTCAGCATTGTTTATATGGCAGCGTAGCCTCGGCTGAAGGTGGAGAATAGCAGAAAGTGTGCCGTACGTGTCTGTTTGACAGAAGTGTATCTACCGAGACATCTGTCCGTAGCTGGAAATGAATGCCTGACAGCATCCACGTCTGTCTGACAGATGTTCATAGTCGAAGAACAACAAATGTTGACGTCTAGAGGAACTCAAATATTAGCAAACAACACCACGCTGTGTGCTGACTGACAATGAGCATTACACTGAAGACTAGCCGAAGAGTAATGACTACTAAAAATTCATTTTTGTCTACAGTATAAATGACACGTTTGTATGTTGATTGCGAATGCATGTATGAAAAATGCAAAAACAGTAAAGGGTGTCAAGACATTGATTCTCACTATAACAATAAACAAAATACTATTACTACAACTAATAATAATATTAATAATAATAACATTAATACGTAGCTGAATTAGCACTACGGAAGAATTTAAATTATTATTCGAATATTTCCCAAATTATGTTTAATAGAGGGTGTCACAGTGGCGCAGTAGGTTGCACAATCACCCAACAGCAAGAAGGTCGCTGGTTCAAGCCTCGGCCGGGTCAGTTGGCATTTCTGTGTGGAGTTTGCATGTTCTTCCTGTGTTCGCGTGGGTTTCCTCCGCGTTCTCCGGTCATCCCCACAGTCCAAAGACATGCAGTATAAGTGAATTGGGTAGGCTAAATTGTCTGTAGTGTATGTGTGTGAATGAGTGTGTTATGTTTCAATATTTGTTGCAAAAATATTTGTTAGATCTTGAGAAATATCTGAATGAGAACTACAATTGTGTGAATTATCAGTTTTCAAGGCATCAATAAGGAAATTATTTATGGGTTTTTGCACTTTTAATTAATACAATGTTTTTTTTTTTCCTTTTTCATGTTTTATGAATCCTGTGATAAGCATGACTACATACTGTATATATATTTGGTGCATTTGAGCAAAACAGATTTATTAAGCGGATATATTTATTAAAATAATATTTTAGTCACTGAACATCTTCAAGGCTGGCCTATTGACCTTATTCTACGATGCGGAAGTGTACTCAGTTTTGCAATTGTTTTTGAACTTCCGATTCGGTCGCTATGGGAGAAATGACTAGGAATAATAAACGGCAGAAAACGGAAAAGGTGTTTGCATGACAATACAGAAAAAGCAGAATAATATAATAAGAAGACATCAGTTTGCAACATCAATCAGCATAACAAGCTGTTTTTAATGTCTTAAAATTAATGAAAGTAAAAGAGACTTTAAGTCTCAAGCCAAAAAGACTCAATTGGCTGCACCCACTCGCATGCTGAAAATAAGGTCAATAATTCTGCATCAGGCTCACGCATATGATGCCAATGCTGAAACGCACCTCTCAAAAAATTCATCCTGGAGACATTCATCCTGGCTTCCTGGCCAGATCTGCCCATTGCCTCTGTCCATCATGGCCTCCTAACCATCCCCATATCATAATTGGCTTAATCACTCTAGGTGCGTCCCAAATCCCATACTTATGCATTATTTTACGCCATTTTGTTGTATGAATAGTGTAAGTTGTGTGTTCACACTAAAAACTCTAAAAATAATAAGTGCACTTTAATTACCCGGATGATGCACTCATTCCACTGGTAAGTGTGGAATTAGGACACTTCACGCACTCAAGGAGTGCAGCTTTGTGGAGCTATCAGGCTCACATGTTGGATAACTTCATTTATTTTGGATTGTGAAAGCAAAATTCTCCTACGAGAGGGATTATAGCGCCTTCCGATGGTGAATGCGTACATAGTACGCAGTGCATAGTGCATAAGTGCATAGTGTATAGTGTGTCATTTGGGACGCAGCTTCTGTCTTCTCTCCACCAATCAGCTGGTGTGTGGTGTGCAATATGGCTGCCGTCGTGTCATCCAAGCGGATGCTGCACACTGGTGGTGGATAGGTAGACCCCTACCCCCCATTGTGTAAAGCACTTTGAGTTTTTATTATTATTATTATTATTATTATTATTATTATTATTATTATTATTATTA
>CAIGQQ010030612.1:137907-162372 GCA_903798035.1 Danio albolineatus | reverse complement strand
TATTATTATTATTATTATTATTATTATTATTATTATTATTATTATTACTACTACTACTACTACTACTACTACTACTACTACTACTACTACTACTACTACTATTATTATTATTATTATTATTATTATTATTATTATTATTAGATTGTTTTTGTTTTGTAGTTCAAAGAGAAAATAAATATTTAGTTTACTTTTTTATTATTATTATTTCTTTTACATATATGTAAAAATATATACACATACTTTATTAATGTAGGTACATCTGTCCAAGTAATTGTTAACACAAATTTCTAATCAGCTGATCACATGCAGCAACCCAATGAATATAGGTGTGTAGACACAGTCAAGATGATCTGCTGCAGTTCAAACCGAACATCAGAATGGAGAACAAAGGTGATTCCAGTGACTTAGAAAGGGCATGGTTCTTGGAGTATTTCAGAAGATTTTCATGCACAACCATCTCTAGGGTTTACAGAGAATGGTACAGAAAACAGAAAATATCCAGTGAGTGGCAGTTTTGTGGGCACAAATGCCTTGTTGATGCCAGAGGTCAGAGGAGAATGGCCAGACTGGTTTGAGCTGATAGAAAGGCAACAGTAACTGAAATAACTACTTGTTATAACCGAGGTATGCAGAAGAGCATCTCTGAATGCACCACAGCAGCAGAAGACCACACAGAATGCCCCTCCTGACAGCTAAGAACAGGAAACTGGGACTAGAATTCACACAGGCTAATCAGATTTGCTTCATGGATGTGTAGTCGACAAATCTGCAGGAACTGCGTGATGCTATCATGTCAATATGGACCAAAATCTCTGAGGAATATTTCCAGTACCTTGTTAAATCTATGCCATAAAGGATTAAGACTGAAGGCAAAAGAGGGTCCAACCCGGTGCTAGTAGGGTGTACTTAAAAAAAAAGTGTCCGGTGAGTGTAATTTACACTAAAAGTGGCTAAAGTGACAATTACATTAAATTCAAAGACATTTAATAGTTTATTGTTGTTCAAGAGAAAATAAATATAAAATTTTAAAGTTTTTTTTATTAGTATCATTTATGTTACATGTATAAATAAAATATTTACACAAAGAGCAGCTAAAAGGTTTAATTACATTCAATTCAAATATTATTGCATAAAATATTATTTCAAATAAATTAAGTTTGAAAAACATTATAGAAAAAATGCATTGCCGATGAACCAAAATGCGTTATATTAAGCCGCACAGCTTAATATACATTTTTCGAAAGAGATAACAATAAGAAATGTTTCTTTTAGAATTTATAATTTTTTATTTAACCAAGTTATGATAGATCACTAAATGATCACCAAATCAGAATATATAACAATGATTTGAATGTATGATCTTAAAGAATAAATTATTGGCTGCAGAAAAATACATTTTACATTGGAATAATATGTCAGAATAGTATTGTATTATTCATCATATAAATGCAGAATTAAAAGGGTAATTATTCCAAGCTATACAATTTTAGTTTACATTACAAATTTCAGGTTAACTGAACTATTGCCACTGGCTTGCTTGGTTTGGAACTTGTGGAGCTGCGCATCGATGGATTTGTTCTTCAGTGTTTGAACATTCAGCAGTGAAAATTAAACCACACTGAAATGAGTTAAACTGAACTTTAACTGAAACTGGACTGAAGCAGTTTTTAAGCTGCTTTGACACAATCTACAATGCAAAAGCGCTATAGAAATAAAGATGAATTAAATTAAATTGAAATAGTTAAACAATACTTATAAAAGAGGTTTCATGCAAAAACCTGTTTTGGATGCAGTTCTTTCAGATAATGACTAAAAAATCCGCGCTTGAGTTTAAACAATGAAATTTGAACTCTTAACAAAAAGTGGAATTTTGCTCAAGTAAATCATCATAATTGAATTTGTTTAACAACTGACATGCTTTTAGCTCAGCAAACTTTTGTTTAACAAAGAAAAAAGCACTTTTATGCTTGGTTTTCTCCAGAAAACACATTTTGGCGTTCATCATTACACCACTAGTTAATATGCATATGAATTTCACAAACACAGATTTCAAAAACACCCTTTTTGATCTCTCATAACGGCGATTTCTCATCATATTTCCCCTTGAACTGTAAAAATAGCTTCAGATTTTGACAGATACAACTAAATACAGCACAACGCTTCCCACCTCCCTTTTCCTACTAGATTTTTTCGCAAAGATGTTTCACAAAGCTGTCAAAGCCCCTCCGCGCTCCTTGCATGCTACCGACAGACACACACGCCAGCGAGTTCAAACATGAATCGCAGAACACACAGACTTTTTATCCATCACCTAAAGCTTTAAAAAGTGTCGACAGACTCGTGCCTGAGAGCAGGCTTTCCGGAAATAGACATGACGTGCTGAGGTTTTGATTGGAAAAGGACATCTCGGGGGTAGAAAGATGCCAGCGTTTGCCAAATATAATGAAGGTTTTGAAGCTTTGATAATTGAAAATGGTTGTAATGGTGCAGATGATATAGTTGGTCTGAACCAAACGGTTTATTTTGACGCCTGCATATGGGTAATTCATGGGTATGTTTGAGGTGAAATGTCAGATTTTTCAGGGGGGTTGCAAAATGGTTGTATTTTTTAAGTATTTGAACAATTTGTCAACCACTGACATACGCCACAAAAATGTTACATGGCGTAACAATACACTGTAAAGTAAAACATTTTGAAACATTTTGCCAATTATACTTAAAACTATTTTTTTAATATTATTTTAAAAAGTTGGAAACTAATTAAATACAAGTTAAAATGGCTCTGAATAACAACATGCTTGCAGCCGTGATATATTGATTTTATACCATGTCTGTCTAATTTGTTTAATTAGCATATTTTGCATTTGCATATGAGTAATTTATAGGAACTTTCAGCTTTATTACTTCTTTCAGCTTTATTTAAATAATTATATTAGTTTAATAATTATTTTAACAATTTGTCACTCATTATCATGGATTACAAAATGTTAGGCTAAATGTAATGTTTATTTGTTCCTTTTGTTTTATCTATATGTCAGATTTATGAAATACAAATGATTGGATTACATTTAAAAAGGAGGAAAATTGCATAGCATCGAACTTAGCAACCACATGTAGAAACGTGATAAAACTAAGTTAAAACAGCTCTGAATAACGTGCTTGATTGATATATCATGTCAGTCTAGTCTAAATGGTTTATTTGGAGATCTGCATACAGCATGTGTAATTTATTTCAGCTTTTTTCAAATGCTTGTATTTTTTATTTGAATAATTTGTCACTCGTTGTCATGGGTTGTAAAAATTTACACGCTATAACAGTATAATAAGAATAGTTTCAATTGAATGTATTACCATACATGTACCTACATACAATTGCAGCATATTATATCTTCATTATATCACATATATATCCTGTTATATGATCATGGCATGGTTATTATAGCTCTAAACAGCTTGTTGCTGTTTTTGGTACTGTGCCTTTAAGGCTAGTCCTCCCCGCTCACCGTTCCCACGTGCCTGTCAGCATGTTTCAGTCTGCACCCTCGGCTGCGTCAGACAGATAGACAGACGTAAAGGAAGCAGATCTCACGTAACGTTTGTGAGAAATACTATAGTAAGAACTTTACTAATGATTGTTTGATGTGTTTGTTATCGACACACAATGTCGTTACAAAGTTCACGCACACACATGCACAGCACGGGCAGACACACACACACACACACACACACACAGACAGTGCGCAAAATTTACTAAAATATTTACAAAATAAACCTGATTTAACGTCCACAAACTGGGAAGCGTCTTCTTTCATAATTGTCCTGACACGCGGCTGTGGTGATGAAGTAAAGCTAAAGTAATTCGCTGTAGTTCATTACAAACATGCACTGTTTTAAAACATTTTAAACTTGTGAAGCTCACTCTTGATCATATTTGATGATGATTGGTGATCCTAGCGAACTGAACAGACCTTTTATTCCCGTTTGCTTTGCGCACGTCCTGTCTTGCTGATATGTTTATACGCGTTAATACGGAGACATGTTAATACGCAGCTGTCAATCAATTCGGTGGACGCCACACTCCTATGTCAAAACCGCTCCAAAAGCGGTCTCAAAACCGCTCCAATTGGTTCACCATTTTTACGCTGTTAAATTGAAAAGTAAGGACTGGGTGTGTTTATATCACCCCAGTATGACGGTCTATACACTATACCTACACATATGTCTGTCCAAACAGCTTAAAAAGTAGATTTTTCAAAACAGGTGCCCTTTGAAATAAAATATAATTGTTATGTAACATGTCAGTCTAAAACAAACAGTTTAGAGTTTTACAAAAGCTGTCTAATATGGACACTTTAGCTTTAGCCAGGATTTCTTGTTTCCTGGAGTGTATTTTTTCTGTCATCAAGATATTAAAATAAATATATTTTGTTAAAATAAATATATTTGTTTGGTTTTATTTCTAAAAGTTCTAAATAGTCCTTTTCTGAAGTCTTAAATCAATATTAAATGGAGCACAAACTATATCTTACAGTAGTTTGTTTAATTATGAATTAATTAGGGCCACGTGCTCTTAGCATTTATGATAGAAAGTGAAATCTTAGGCTAAAACTTTAAAATAGTATATACAATACTATAAAGAAATCAGCACTTTACAAAGCAAGTAACTTGTATTTGGCAAGGACAGAATTATTAAAATTTCATCCGTTTTTAATAAGATAGTTTTTTCTTCCTCAGCTTTTTGAAATGGCAAAAGTAAATCCAATTATAGAATCAGCCATATGGATTACCGTAACCCCATGTGCCGGTATCCATACGGATTTGATAATTAGCAGTTTGTATGTTCTTGGTATAACTGAATGTGTGCGCAGGTTTGCTCTCTGTGCTGCTAGATGTCGTCACTCATCCGCTGTGTGCATGAATCTTTCTTCATTAGCCCTACTGAGAACAATAACACTCGGATGATTCAGCACAGTTTATATATGCCGTGATCCGTCCTCAATCCAGCTTCTGCATGTGTATCAAAATATATAATGCAGCATGAGATTTTACCCAGAGGAGCTTTAACCTTCAGCTTCACCCTTCGCCTCACGCCGCTTTGAATATTTCAGCACGCTAATTCTTTTTTAATGCTTCCTCTTATTTTCAGACGTTGAAACATCTTAACCATTGTCCTTTTTTGTTCCTTATTACAGCATTTTTATACAGCATTTGTGCTGAAAAGAAAAATTAGCAGAGTAGGTTTTTGATGAGCAAACAATTAGATCAAATTTACACAATATGAAAATTACATAGTATCATCTCTAGAAATAAACAACTTAAAAGCAAATGAATAGCAACGTTCTCACAACCACTTTTTTATATTTTAACATCTTTTGCAGAAGCAGTTTTTTATTTTTTAATTTTATTTACTTTATTATTATTTTATTTATTATTTTATTTTATTTACTTTATTAAATTATATATAGGCATGCGTTGGCTTTAGGTTGCAGGCCAAGTGCATTAGTGCCCGAGCAGTGCCGATATACAGCCATATCGTGTGATATTGCATTTATACAACAGTTTGACGACATAATCATGTCAATAAGAAAAGAAAATCAAACACAGAGAGTCTCCAAAACCCTTTTGTACGACGAACTACTTTCTTCCGTCGGTTACATCTGCAGCAGAACATCAGAATAGCAGAAACCAAACGTCACTTTAGAACTACTATTTGAATGATTCTACAGCATAATGTCTAAAGTGATGACAAAACAGGTGATTTTGCTCACATTTTAAGATTTTAAGGCTGAGTCTACAGAGATTTCCCAGTATTTCTCCTGTGCAATATAGATTTCACAGCAATGAACCCTGAAAAACAAACCCTGCCAAAGCAAAGCAAACACTACTAAATTACTATGGTATAAATACAGCAATAATAAAATACAAAAAAGAGAGATCGACTTAGAATGTCACTTACCTGTTCTATAATGATTTGTTCAGCTGTAGTTTGAAATTTACGTTAAGAAAACACATGGACATTATTAATTTTTCCTCCCTCTAAGGACTTATTATGCAGTGTCTGTTGCCATCTTGTGGCAGAAAGTCACCCGTCAATTGATGGCTGCCGACTCGCTGAATCTCTGAAAATATGCAAACATATTTATAGGCGCTATCCTTATAAATAAACTGCATAGTCGCAATCTAAACAACTACATTCTTGCCTAAAAAGCCTTAAAAGTACATTATGTTGTCCAACAGCTGCAAAATTTGTCAAACCGTAGTGAGTTTATTCCTCTACTTGTCACTCTATATTGTCAGAGTAATACACAAGTGTGAAGAGGCTGTGCGAGTGCTGTTATTGCAGAATATTGCATGGCTATCAGGAAATCAGATTCAAGAACCAGACAGAACTGTTGTATGTATACAGTATATACAATGAAAATGGCCCAGTGACAATCATGTTTATGACAGATTTATGACAAATGATGTTGTCTTGGTAATGTCAAGTTATCGTAACAAAGAAAAGGTAAGAACAGGTGACACGGTCGCCTAGTGGGTACCACGATCGCCTTACAACAAGAAGCTCTCTGGTTCGAGCCTCGGCTGGGTCAGTTGGCATTTCTGTGTGGAGTTTGCATGTTCTCCCCGTGGTTGCTTGGGTTTTCTCCGGGTGCTCTGGCTTCCCCCACAAGTCCAAAGACATGTGGTATTGGTGAATTGGGTAGGCTAAATTGTCTGTAGTTTATGAGTGTGAATGAGTGTGTATGGATGTTTCCCAGAGATGGGTTGCAGCTGGAAGGGCATCCGCTGCGTTAAACATATGCTGAATAAGTTGGCGGTTCATTACGCTGTGGTGACCCTGGATTATTAAAGGATCTAAGCCGAAAAGAAAATGAATGAATGAATGAATGAAAATTTTGACTGGTAGTATATACTGCATTACTTTAATCTTTATATTTATATTTTATATGTGATGATCACTGACAGATGGGGATTTGGCTGCATGAAATAAACGGTGAAAGTTCATTTTCACAACAATACCACAGTATAGCCAACCGAGTGCTGTGTTTGTTCCTGTCATTTTTCTGATGATTGATACAATAACTTATGCTGCAACGTGGGATTTGCCAGCCGTTTGCTATTGAAGTAGCAGCAGGGACTATGGGACTTTGTCAGACTTTGACAGGGACTTTGTCAGTAACTTTTACAGTTCAAACGGACCAGCTTCTTCTTCCTCCATATCTTAACATGTAAGTGTTATTAAAATTGTTGCCTCATTTTGTGGAGTTTGCAAAGTATGTGTTTAATCGCATGTTATAATCGCCTGTGCGGCTTGTTATCACGTATCTATTATAAAACAGTGCTTGTACTGTATCTCTCAGGTTTAATTTTTATGGGGCTGTTCACATATCGCATCCAAAACCATGTTAAAAACGTGCTTCTTTCTGTACCGATTTGAATGCGTTTTGAACTCGTGATCCTCTGCCGTTTGTCATTGCTATGGCCACCATCAGCTGTTCATCACACGCGGCGCGGCCAATCTTCAAAATAGTTCAACTTTTGCCACAGTGTGGATTAATACTGAATGTGTGTCATTAATACTTTGGGTTAGGTTTAAGAGTAGAGTAATATGCTGGTGTTTATGCATTGCTTTATTGCATTCCTCCTCACATACTTTCTGCTACTTCTTACTGTAGCCATGGTGGGCATTTCTCTCTGTCTCACAATGAATGCAGTCAACCAATCACAACAGACTCAGCGCAGATTAGGTTCGCGCTAAGAAGGGGTTTGGAAACAAATGAATCGCTGAACGAATCATATGGGAGTCGCTGGGATAATTAGGTAAAATTAAATGCATATTATAAGACATTAAAAGTGTTTTTTGACCTTGCACGCATATCAGACTGTTATTAATGCATAACAGGGGCTCTTTAAAGTTATTTATTTACATTCAAGAATCAGCTCTTTGTGTGACTTATCAGTTCTGTAATGATCTGTTGACTCCCTACACTTCTTTATATTCTATCATTGTCATGTTTAGTCATAATACCGTACCGCACATTTACTCTTGAAGGACATACAAATACATAAGCATTATAAAATCCAATTAAAAACAACATTAAAAAAGAAAAAACAATTATGCTTCACACTCACAAAAGTGCAGCACGTGACTCATTTAAAAAGTATTTCAGAGCAGAACATAACTAAAAAAGTTACTCATTACAGAAATTTGAATGACTTTTCCATGACCTTTAAGATTGTATTCATTTAAATGCTATTTCCCGCAACACATTCCACGACCGTGAAAAAACCCTGCTAATTGCCCTTATTGAAATTAAAATACATGTACTGTACAAACCCTTTAAATCCACCCAAACAGAACTTCCTATTATTTGCCATTAATTATGAGTTTTAAGAAATCCCACAGAATAAATCATGCATTAAAACAGCAAATCAACCTCCTGCCAGGAAATGAAAGGTGTGCGGCAGCTAAAAGCAGCTCTGTTTTCCTAACAGCAGCTTCAGTGTTCAGTCAATGTTCAGTTTGCTGCGTGAAAACAATCTGACACAATCTGTAAGGAGGTCAGTGTTTTTCTCACCTGCGGTGTCTGAGAGCAGAGGTCCAGCGAGAGGATTCAACAGCTGTCATTTCACATTATCTGCAGGACGCAGCATACAAAGAAACGCCTGTAACCTGCCTGTAACCTCTGTGTTCTGAACACACTACAGATTTGAGATCAGGTCACAGACTGTAGGCTTTAATATGGACTGATTCCTCTTCATGAGCGTAAACAGCACTGATAGATATTCTGAAGCATGTCTTTGCGGATGTTGATGAATATTTGTCAGAATTAATGAACTAAAAGGAATTATTTTAGCAGAAGAGGTATTCATAAGACTGTCATGACACCTTTAGAATTGTGACCTAACATATTTTCAACTGTCATTTTAAATGCAAAGGTGACATCAGGTAAAGGCTAGAAGGGATACATCTTAGGCCGGAAGTTCAATTATTACAAGAATACAATTACCATACAACAGTTACTGTTTTTACATTACTATGAGGGTTGGGTTTATAGTTAGGGTAGAGGTAGGCATCAATAAAATTAATGAGTAAATTAATCAATTATTTAAAAAAAATAATAATAAATTAATGAGTAGTTTAATAAATAATATAAATTATTCTTGTTATCTTGGCGCCACGGTGGCCTAGTGGGTAGCACTTCGCCTCACAGCAAGAAGGTCGCTGGTTCGATCCCCAGTTGGGCCAGTTGGCATTTCTGTGTGGAGTTTGCATGTTCTCCCCGTGGTTGCGTGGGTCTCCTCCGGGTGCTCCGGTTTCCCCCACAGTCCAAAGACATGCGGTACAGGTGAATTGGGTAAGCTAAATTGTCCATAGTGTATGTGTGTGAATGAGAATGTATGGATGTGTTTCCCAGAGATGGGTTGTGGCTGGAAGGGCATCCGCTGCGTAAAACAAATGCCGGATAAGTTGGCGGTTCATTCTGCTGTGGCGACCCCGGATTAATAAAGGGACTAAGCCGAAAAGAAAATGAATGAATGAATTCTTGTTATCTTCTGGCCACAGTTATAGCCCTTGACGTTGTCTGAGATGTCTTTGTTCTGACAACATTCATTCATTCATTTTCTTTTCGGCTTAGTCCCTTTATTAATCCAGGGTCGCCACAGTGGAATGAACCGCCAACTTATCCAGTATTTGTTTTACACAGCGGATTCCCATATGATGCAAATAAATTACCATTCATGAAAGTCATCAGTGATAAAGTATTTTTAAAAAATGATTTTAAAATGTTATAAAAACAAATATGTATAGTATATAATTTTATTTTTTATGATACAACATCACAACAAAACATATTTAAACACTGATGATGGGGAGAAATGTTTCTTGAGCATGAAATCAACATCATTCATTCATTTTTTTTAGGGTTAGTCCCTGATTTATCATGCATACACAGCAGATGCCTCTTCCAGCTGCAACCCAGTACTGGGAAACATCCATACAATCTCACAATCACACACAAACTCTACGGCCAATTTAGCTCACCCAATTCACCTATAGCGCATGTCTTTGGGCTGTGGGGGAAACCGGAGCACCTAGAGGAAACCCAGACCAACATCGGGAGAACATGTAATGTAATGTAATGTGATGTGTATTTATATGGCACATTTATTGTGCATGGCCATACACCGAAAGCGCCTCACAATCATGAGGGGGTGTCTTCCCACACCACTACTGGTGTGCAGCTTGGATGATGTGCAGCCACAAGACAACGGCGCCAGTGTACTCACCACACACACCAGCTATTGGTGGAATTATTGGCCAATTCGGTGGATGGGGATGTTTTGAAGGCCATGATCGTTAGGGGGCAGATGGAGGGAATTAGGCCAGGACACCGTGGTCACACCCCTACTCTTTTACGAGAAGTGCCATGGGATTTTTAATGACCACAGAGAGTCGGGACCTCGGTTTAACGTCTCATCTGAAAGATGGATGACAACGAATGACAGATGAACATGCAAACTTCACACAGAAATGCCAACTGACCCAGCTGGGACTGAAACCCGTGACCTTCTTGCTGTGAAGTGACAGTGCTAGCCACTGAACCACCTTGCCGCCCATGAAATCAATATATTAGAGTGATTTCTGAGAAAATAACATACTTGAATATCAAATCTAAGCATTTAGAATTTATCTTCTAAATACAAATGATTGCAACAGTCATGGAGAAATCACAGTTTATTTCTGTTAATAATTTAGGCTGTTTACTCCTTCACAGCTCCGGTGTTCTACTTCGGCAGTCAGGAGTATCATGTGGATGAGAGTGATGGTCATGTTGAAGTGCGTGTGTGGAGAACGGGGACGGATCTCTCTAAAAAGGCAACGGTCACTGTAAGATCCCGCAAAACAGACCCTGTTTCTGCTGAAGGTGAGTGATGCTCTTCCCGGTTATCATTTCTTTTTTTTCTCTATCTTCAATAAGTATTGGCTAATTTTCATACTGTATAAAAGAAACAACAAACATAACAAGGGCCATCTACATATTAAAAGTCCCTAAGCACTTCTAGATTTTGCCCCATACAAAATTGTGATGGATGCTGCAGTGACATCACAATTTGTTGCAGCTTTGTTAAAAACATAATGTATCAAAAATGTGACCCTGGACCGTAAAACTAGTTTTATGTTGCACTGGTATATTTATGGTAACAAAAATAGGAATAAAAATGAAAGAATATTTAGTTAGTTTATCTAGGCATAGGAAATTTTGATTTGAATTTATTGTGAGAAACTAGCACTTCTGGGGAATGAAAATCTCAAACCTGAATTTGTGTGTTTTGAGAAGTGTTCATTTACAGGTTCATATACGAGCAGAAAAGATATCGGCATCAGCTCAACCAAAAAGTGTTTGAAAAAATCAGCAAAAATCTAATTTTGTGAATCGTCACAAAATCGCCAAATAAATAAGTCCAAATAAAAGAAAGTCATTTTCATTTCTGATGTATTTCAGTTGATTTATTAAAACTCTTTTTGTTGATTTTCTAGAATAACTATTCCAGAAAAAAGATTTTTCTATTTAACTTGCTACAGCGGGTCAAATTAGCCTTGGACATGTTTGTCCTGGGAATAATATTTCTAAAGGAGCTGTTGACATGGAGTTGAACCAGATTTAGGTAAAAACCCAAAAATACAAACATTAAAATAAAACAAAACAAAAAATCTGAAAAATTAGTTATGTGTAATAATGGAGTGACACAAGGAGAAAGTACTGAACTACTGAAACAAATTTAGTACTCTTACATAAAGGACGATGGTGATGGCAGCTTAAAGATGCTTCTTGTATGAAGAATGAAGTCATGAGTTCCCAGACTTTAACAGAGTAAAAATCTTGTAAAAAGTACAAATCTTGATGGTTCTGTTTGTCTCGTCTATCAAATCTGATCTTTATTTTGTATCCTCTATTGGGTTTAAGTCATGCTATTGGCTGGGCCATTTTACAGCTTGATTTTCTTTTTCTGAAAGCATTTGAGAGTTTCCTTGGCTGTTTTTTGGATCATTGTCTTGCTGAAATGTCCACTCTGGCTTCATCTTCATCCTCCTGCTAATGTAGATGTTGGACTGAAGCAGCTAACATTAATTTACAATGATGAAGGGTAGAGGGTTTCTGAAAAATGACTAAGAGATTTTTAATTAATTTAATTAATTACTGAATAAGATACTGAGAGATACTGTCTGGGCTTTCTACACCTCCCTTTCTTCATGTGGTCGATTATATTTTCCTGTGTCATTTCATTTTATTATGCATAACATAATTTGTAAACTAATCAGATTTGTTTTCAAAGTCAACATCACCTGTCATTATCATGTTTTCTGAGTAAAATGGTAACGCGTTCAATACTTAATTTCCCCGCTGTGTATCGTGAAATACATCAAACATTGAGATTTATTTATTACTTTGGAAACCTGGACAAAACGTATCTAATGTATCACTTTTAATATTTTATATTTCAAGAGAATAAAGTTATTGAGTAATTGACATTGTTATTATTTTTATTGTGTGTGTGCTTGCATGCTTGCGTGTGTGTATGTGTGTGAGCAGAGCATCTTTCATAAGTGAGTCCTTTATATGAGGTCAAATAAAACCCTGATTGTAAACAACAATTGCCCAAGATATAATTGTGTCTATTAAGACTATAAAAATGTAGAGGGCTTTAGAGGTAGAGGGCATTTTGATTGATGTCCAGTGAAAATAAATATGAAACTGCATTTATTATTTGTGGAAATCTGGCTTATGTTTCTGCAGATCTGTACGAAAATGTCCATTTTAATTTATGTAAAGGCTTTCGTGTCCAGTTTTTGTCTTCTCTGCGTAAAAAACGGCAAAATGCTGAACTGGGCAGTCCAGTTGTATTTCATAAATGTGTGAGTGAACAGACAGTGTTATTGACTCTCTCTCTCTCTTAGTCCTTGAACAAGTGACGCGTGGCATCAAAGACACAACTGTGAAATATCAAAAAAATCTGTTCATTCAAGTCCTCTGTGCAGTCAACCTAAACTTAGCTAAGAGCTCTATACTGTATATTGATCCTTCAAAAAAAAGAAAAAGCCGAAAGCGCAGTGTCTCAGACAGAGGATTAATGGAAAGTGAGGATCCAGAGCTTCTGCTGTTAAATACTGTCTGACCTCTCCGACCTTAGCCTGATTTCAGTGTGTTGATCTGCTAGCTGGAGTGGACTATGTGGGAATCAGCAGAAACTTGGACTTCGCTCCGGGTGTGAGCACGCAGACGGTGCGGGTCACGGTGTTGGATGACCTCGGACAGCCTGTTCTGGAAGGGACAGAAAGATTCGAGCTTGTTCTCCGGATGCCCTCCAATGGAATTCTGGGAGAGCCGGCCAAAGTCACAGTCTTTATCAACGACTCCATTTCAGACTGTGAGTCTTTTTCACATATCCATACAGTTGAAGTCAGAATTATTGTCCCTTCTGTGATTTTTTTTTTTGTTATTTTGTTTGTTTTCTTTTTCAAATATTTCCCAAATTATGTTTAACAAAGCAAAAATTTTCAAAGTATTTCCTATAAAATTGTTTCTTCTGGACAATTTTATCTTTTTAAAATTTTTCTTTTGGCTAGAATAAAAACAGTTTTTAATATTTAAGGTCAATATTATAAGCCCCCTTAAGCAATATTTTATCTACAGAACAAATCTGTAGATTTGTCTACAGAACAAGTCATCTTTATACAATGACTTGCCTAATGACTCTAACTTGCTTAATTAACCTAGTAAAGCCTTTAAATTGCACTTTAAACTAAATACTAGTATCTTAAAAATGTCTAATAAAATATTAGTTGCTGTCATCATGGCAAAGATAAAATAAATCAGTTATTAGAAATTAGTTATTAAAACTGTTTAGAAATGCGTTGAACAGAAATTGGGGTAAAAATATACCCTGGGGCTAATAATTCTGACTTCAACTGTACAAATACAGTTGAAGTCAGAATTATTAGCCCCCTTAAATTTTTTATTTTGTTTTAAATATCTCCCAAATGTTGTTTAACAGAGCAAGGAAATTTTCACAGTATGTCTGATAATATTTTTTTCTTCTCGAGAAAGTCTTATTTGTTTTATTCTGGCTAGAATAAAAGCAGTCAAAATGACTAGCCCTTTTAGGCTATATTTTCAATAGTCTACAGAACAAACTATTGTTATACAACAACTTGCCTAATTACCCTAACCTGCCTAACTAGTTAACCTAATTAACCTACTTAAGCCTTTAAATGTCACTTTAAGCTGTATAGAAGTGTCTTGAAAATTATCTAGTGAAATATCATTTACTGTCGTCATGGCAAAGACAAAATAAATCAGTTATTAGAAATGAGTTGATACTATTATGTTTAGAAATGTGTTGAAATAATCTCTCCGTTACACAGAAAATGGGGGAAACAAACGGGGGGGGAGGGGGTATAATAATTCAGAGTGGCTAATAATTCTGACTTCAACTGTACATTAGCAGTCAAATATTTTTTTAAGGTTTTTAATGGGTTTAAGCGTATTCGGTACACTAAGGCTGCAGTAATAATACATAATCAATTATAAAATATTCTTACAAATGATTTACGTTCCCTTTTCATCACAGTCACCCCTTTTACAAATCAAAAGAGCTGTTGTCTTAGTTAAAATTGAATTAATTCCTGTGGTTTAAAGCAGATTTTACCCGTGTCACATGATCCTTCAGAAATCCTTCAGAGATCCTTCAGAAAAAACATTTTATTTAGTAAACATAATACTCTTTCTTTCTTTCTTTCTTTCTTTCGTTCTTTCTTTCTTTCTTTCTTTCTTTCTTTCTTTCTTTCTTTCTTTCTTTCATTCTTTCTTTCTTTCTTTCTTTTTTTCTTTCTTTCTTTTCTTCTTTCTTTCTACAGCAAATTGTCCAAACCACTTTACAATGATTGATAACCAATAATAGTTGATGATAATAGATCAGGAAATTATCATATTATAATGGCTTCTAAAGTATCATGTGACCCTGAAGATTGTTGTCATGAGCAATTCAACTTTCAATCATGGGAAAAAAAACAAAAAAAAAACACAATTTTCACAGGTTTTACTGTATTTTTGAACTAGTAGCTGCACACTGAAAGGAGTAGAATTAGGTTTATTTAAAAAAAAAGAAAAAAAACATTTATAAAATCGTACTGAATGAGCCACATATTATGCGTATTTTGTCCATTACATAGAGGTATTAAAAGTCTGCATGTGTTTATTCTCTTTCCTCAGTGCCGAAGGTGCAGTTTCAACAGGCTGTCGTGACTGCAGAGGAGAGTGAAGGTCACATCACTGTAATGGTGCACCGCAGTGGAGACATTAAACACAAGTCCACTGTCCGCTGCTACACGCGGCAAGGCTCAGCACAGGTGGTGTCTGACTTTGAGGAGAGACCAAACACTGACGCCTCCATCGTAACTTTCTTGCCTGGTAAACCTCCTCTGTAAGATGGGATGTTGAGGGAAAAATAATTACAATGGAGTGAGCAAATGGTTGAATGAACTGTCAAAAAAATGTGTTACTGTTTGACTATATTAAAGTTAGGCAGTTCATTCCACGGTGGCGACACCAGATTAATAAAGGGACTAAGCTGAAGAGAAAATGAATGAATGAATGAATATTAAAGTTAGGGCTGGGTGTCTCAAAAATATTTTCTTAATTGTTTTTTAATTTTCTTTTTATTTTACTTTTTTTTCAGAATGTTTGATCAGTTTACAATTTTGATTGTGTTTTTTATTCTCAACTTAAAAATGAAAGTATGACATAATTAATTTTTAAATAATAATAAAATAAATATTTATAATTTAAATATTAATATAAATATAAAATATAAAACAGTCTTCAGAAAATTTGGATTAAAACTCTTAATTAATTTGGATTTGTCCGATCTTTTTAAGAGGCGTCAGATATACTTATTCATTTAATAAATAAATTTAATAATTAACCATCTTAATATTTATTAAGTCACTTCAGTAAAACACTTTAAAATAAAATAACACTCTGTTGGATCTTTGGATCTTAATAATGCATTAGTATGCATTGAATAATGATCAATAAATGTGAATGGATAAATACATTAACTAACATTAACTTATGGGCCATTACATCATTTATTTTACTATAGAAATTTCTATTTGGCATGTATGAAGTAAATGTAAAACAAATGACTTTGTTTAATATCTTGAAAAGAGACGTGACATATAAAGGCAAATGCTTCACCAACTTGCCTTCAGGGTATTCTATATGTTTAGAAATTTAACAAAAATTCTAAACATGTCTTTCCTTAAAAGTAGATATTGGGTTTTAGCTGATGTACAAAAATGTTTTGTATGAGAAATAGCAGACCATTCAGCCTGTCATAGACATGCAAACAATTTTTCTCATAACCTTGCATTTTCCCCATTCCTTGTTTCATGTTTTTGACACAAAAACGGTGTTCTGGGTGAATAGTAAAAATGTGCAATATGTCCTACACTGCAGTCCTTCATAGAGCTCGTCGCGAGGTGTGTCATCATGCAGTTGGATCATATTTCTCTGGTCTAACTGTGGTCTAATATTAATGTTTGCTAATATATATATTAGTATATATTTATATAATTAAAAATCACAGTTTCTTAATTTAAAAGCAAATAAAATTCTGCAAACATTAAATCAGAGTAGATGAATAAATTTACCCCTCCCTAATTCAAGTAAAATAATCATTTATCCTAGCATATGGAATCAATAAACCAAATAAATTAATAGGTGCTCAAATTAATGCTGAATTAAATGGTTTAAAATTAGATTATTATGTAAAAGAAGCTCATATTACGTTAAAGAAGTAAAATATAAAAAGTGAGGACCCTTTATTTAAATTGAAATCAGATAGGGGATACAGCTAAATTAATTAATCAACAATTAACGAGTAAATTAACAAATATGCAAGTGAGTTTTACTGTTCTATGTTAAAATTCACACTATTCACTTTTGTTTGTCAAAGTATTTTTAAGTAAATTATGAAATTTGATCCACTCATTTTGTAAGCTAGGATGAGGTATTGGCAAATGTTGCTAAAAAATAAAGAAACTTACAAACAAACAAACAAACAACTGAATCAATAGTGGACGCAAAAATAATAGTATATTTTTATTATTTTTAATATTTCTATTTTTCCAAATTCAATTAAAACATGCAGGTGATGACCCTTAATTATTAAATTCACTTGTAATGGAGCCATAATACTGAATATACCACAAAAACAGACGAACAAATGAACAATCAAATCCGTGAATTAATTAAATTTGAATAAAATGCCAAGACATTCTTCATTTATTGGGGGCCAGATTCAAATAAGACATGCAGTGCTCACCATTAATTTAAGTTAAAACTGAATAAACAACCGAATATACAAATAACTGATCAACAAACTTGAATTACAGTGCATCCGGAAAGTATTCATAGCACTTCACTTGACCCAAAGCACACCATCAACATATCAATGGAGTGGCTTCACAACAACTCCGTGAATGTCCTTGAGTGGCCCAGCCAGAACCCAGAATTAAATCCTATTGAACATTTTTTGGAGAGATCTGAAAATGGCTGTACACCGTCCAACGTGATAGAGCTTGAGAAGGTACTGCAAAGAGAAATGGGCAGAAATTCCTACAGACAGGTGTGCCAAGCTTGTGGCATCATATTTAAAAATACTTCAGCCTATAATTGCTGCCAAAGGTGCATCAACAAAGTATTAAACAAAGTCTGTGAATACTTATGTACATGTGATTTTTCAGGTTTTTTTATTTTTAATAAATTTGCAACAATTTAAAAAATATTTTTTTTACATTGTCTTTATGGGGTATTGTGTGGAGAATTATGAGGAAATAAATGAATTGAATCCATTTTGGAATAAGTCTGTAACAAAAAAATGTGGGAAAAGTCAAGCGCTATGAATACTTTCCGGATGCACTGTAAATGGCGTCCCATTCATTCATTTTCCTTTGGCTTAGTCTCTGATTTATCTAAGGTCGCCACAGTGGAATGAACCTCTAAATATTCAGGCATATGTTTTACACAGTGGATGCACCCATACACTTTCATATTAATACATGCACTCATACACTACAGCCAATTTAGTTCATCCAAATTACTTACAGCGCATGTCTTTGGGCTGTGGAGGAAACTTAAGCATTCTTGGCATCCCATTCATTATTTATTAAACCCAAGTTCAAGTAAAATCTGCATGTGATCACCGTAAGCTGGGATGTTATAAGAAACAACTGAATACATGAACTAACAAACAAATATAAAAAATCACACACTTTACAGTTTACTTGATATCTGACCTAAAGCTTTTCTCATATTTTTCATGGATATCTTGTTGGTGTTTTCTTCATTCAGTCTCTATGTTTTGGTGTGCAGGTGAAGTTGATAAACCGTGTGTTTTGAAACTGGTGGATGATTCAATTCATGAGGACGAGGAAGAACTGAGGCTCGTTCTGGGAAACGCAAAGAGTGATTCGCCATACGGAGCGTCCATAGGAAACCAGAACGAAACACTCATAAAGATCAAGGACAGTGCTGACAGTAAGAAACAAAATACATTTGGTCACACTAAGGTACAATTCATGCTATTACCAAACCATTAACTATGACTTTTACCCAACTATGAATGAACTCCTTATTTGCTGCTGCTTATAGTAACTGAGGTAGAAGTTGGGTTTAGGTATGAGGTAGGATTAGGGATGAAGAATAAGATCATGAAAATTTGTGCTATAATTACAAATAAACAGCCAGTATGTTAAAATAAGCAGGTATTAAGCCAATAGTTGAAAATTGGTCCTTAAACTGAAGTGTTAACAAACATCACAGCAGTTTTCATTTGAAATGCACTTTAGATCAATGTTGAAGGGATAGTTCACTCAAAAAAGACAATTCAGTTCGTGTCCACACTAATACATTTAAAAACACATTCTTCTCTCCGTTTTGGCCATCCGTCCACACTGAGACTGATTTTCTGAAATGAAAATGTATCTTTTTAAAAACGCTGTCCAAAACAGATAAATATGGCAACTGTGTTTTGGTGTTGCAGTGTGGACTGTGAAAACGCTTTTTTAAAAAACCTTTTAGTCATGTGACAGTCATGTTACCAATTCAGCTAACTTGGTGGACATGCAGATGTTTTGAATACTGTCCATTTTGAGTTAGTTAGTACAGGCTCCATATTACCTCTCTTCGTTGGACACAGAATGTTTACTGGGAGCTATTCAATTCAATTCATCTTTATTTGTATAGCGCTTTTACAATGTAGATTGTGTCAAAGCAGCTTCACAGTTTAGTTCAGTTCAGTGTGGTTTAATATTCACTGCTGAGAGTCCAAACACTGAAGAGTAATCCATCGATGCGCAGCCCTACAAGTCCCGAACTATGCAAGTCAGTGGTGACAGTGGCGAGGAAAAAACACCAATTGACGAAAGTGAATAATTAAAAAACCTCGAGAGAAACCAGGCTCAGTTGGGCATGGCCATTTCTCCTATGGCCAAACGTCTGGCTGCAGTCTAGGTGCCAGAGGCTGAAGAACGCTGGACGTCCATCGTGGAGAAGCCGCAGTTGGGGGGGTCACAGGCAGGTGAACAGGCTGGCCCTTCTGGAACAATGCGAGGACATGTTCCTGGAACTGTAGGAACCGACTTGTTCCGAGGGATCGGTAGGCCCACACGGAATCTGTGCGTGCAGAATTCCGCAGATTTTTAGCCCATCATTGATTCAGTTTATTTACTTGAGTAAATGTGTGTAAATTTATATTTATTCAGTTTTTAAGTTAATTTCAGTATAATTATTGACTAATATAAAAATATTCATATGATTAATTTACAAAACAGCGTGTAAAGTAATATTTTCTGTCTTTTAGTAGATATTTTATATAGAAGACTTGATTTGTTTACCAAATAAAGTGGATCTGCTTGGATTTGCATTGTAAACATTAAATACAAGTTAAAAAGGTATTACTTTTTATTTCGTATATTAAGGTTTTAGTTATGATACTCCCTAAAATCCTTCCACATAAATCCGTAGATTTCTAACAAAATTCTGCGCAGAAATAGCAAAAAATGTCCGCAGATTCTGTCTGGCCCTAGGGATCGGTCTCATGTTCTCCACTCCTCCATAACCACCACAGCAGCTGCTCAGGATACGGCGTGGTCCAGGATTATGGAAACCTCGGAAATAATAAAAAACAGACTAACATAAGCGCAGATGCCATTCAAATTATAATGTCTTTTGGGAAGTGTTCCCTAAATAATGCAGACTAACAATCCTTTAGAGGATTTGGATTTCAAGAGCATTTGTGTGTTGGAAACCGGTAGACATCCATAGAAGAGAAAAAAAACAACAGTATGGAGGTCAATAGGTCGCGTTTTCCAACATTTTCAAAATATCTTATTTGTGTTCAACAGAAGAAAGAAACTTTGAAAGTAATTGAGGGGACAGTAAGTAAACGATGACAATTAAAACTTTTAGGGTGAACTATCCCTTTTACCTAATTACTTTGCATTTAGGTTTAGATGTCTGTAGGATTTCTCAGTAGATTTTCTTTTTCATGAACAAAAACTCTTCTCTTTCAGAGTCCATCATTAAGTTCGCCGAGACGAAGTTCAGTGTTAGCGAACCGAAAGAGTCTGGACAGGTGACATTAGTAAAGATCCCCATCCGCAGAACAGGAGATGCTTCCAAAGTGTCCCTAGTGAGGGTGCACACTAAAGACGGCTCTGCCATATCCGGAGAAGACTATCATCCCATCTCCCTCGGTGAGGCTTCTGGAGGCCAGAACGGGTCATTTGCATTTCCAATATGCTGCATCTAATTATCCTTTGTAGATTGGCAGGTGGCTCCAAACAGCTTCCACACTGCATGCGTTCCTCACATCAGGTTATATAGAGTTCAGCATGCAAATGATAAATGCAATCAGGTGTGGAAGTGTTTAGGAGAAGAAATACCGGTGTTTATCATCTAATGCAATCAGGTGGTTTTGTGTGTGTGTGCAGATTTGGAGTTTAAAGCAGATGAGATCGAGCATGTAGTTGAAGTGGAGGTTTTGTTTGACGGCATAAGAGAGATGAGAGAGGCCTTCACTGTCCACCTGAAACCAGACGAGAACATGATTGCTGAAATCCAGGTGAGGAAAGGTTACCCCAAAAAAAGAAAGATTTAAATTCATTTACCCTCAAACAGTGGTGGATGCAGATACTCTGAATACATTTACTTCAGGAAAGGTATTAAGCACTTTGTTTCAAATTTGCCGTAATTAAAGTACAAAAGTACTTGAGTTTTAATGTACTTGATTTTTTTAAACTAAGAGGAATGCATTGATGATGTCTTAAATTATTTTGCAAGAAAATTGTTTTATTTAGTTAACTTTCCAATAAGCGGTTTCCATCCAAAGATGCATGTTAAACTAATGCACAAAACTGTAATTTTGCATAAACATTTCCAAATAAAGAGCTGTTTCCATTAAATGAGTCAAAGAGAACAAATCATCACTTAAACTGGTACCAAATATAAAAACAAACAAACAAATAAATAAGAATTTCCTGCAGTAATAAAAGCAATACAGTCATAACTGGCTTTTGTAGGTGTGAGACCGCCCTTTGGGCACTCAAGACTGGAATGTTATAATACTATGATGATGGATTTTGGCTAAGGTATTTTAGTATGACCAAAAACATTTCAGATATTGTGCAATGTGGTTTGTCTATTAATTCTATCCCATAGGCCTACACAGAATCTGCGCGCGCAAAATTCCGCAGATTTCCGCTGATTTTTAGCTCATCATTGATTCTGTTTATTTACTGGTCTAAATGTGTGTACATTTATATTTATTCAGTTTTTAAATAAATTTCAGTAATATTATTGACTAATATGAAAATATTCATATGATTTATTTACAATACAGTGTGTAGTAGTCTTTTAGTAGATATTTTATATAAAAGACTTGATTTGTTTTTCAAATAAAGTTGATTTAATTGGATTCCCATTGTAAACATTAAATACAAGTTTAAAAGGTATTACTTTTTATTTCATATATTAAGGTTTTAGTTATGATACTCCCAAAATAATTCTGCATAAATCTGCAGATTTTTAATAAAATTCTAAGCAGAAATAGCAAAAAAATGTCTACAGATTCCGTCTGGTCCTACCTATAACTCCCCAGTTCTGACCGATATTTTTTTTTTTTTTTTTTCCATTTTTTGTAATCGCATGACATCCCAAAATGATGTTTTTTTTAATCATAGCTCAGGAACTTTTTTTCTTATCTGATAAAAGCCTTTATTGTACACAGTTTTTAATGCACATTTTACAATTTTTATTTATTTCCATTATTTTTATGCTGTAGTCCAAAAGGTGCAGAAAAATATGGATGGAAACTAATAACTAATAACTAATAACCTCATTCTCCTGTTCAAAATCGTTTTTTGCTTTTTTTTACTCAAGTAATTTTAAGTAAAATACTTTGTTACTGTTCATCAGTGCTCTCAAGTGAAAATCCAAAATGAGGCTTTTGTTTATCTTCAACACAAATGAAAATAATTCCAGTTCAATCTGGAAGATTTACTCATTGGAAATGTGTTCACTCAAAACTGTGATGCTTCAAAACATTCATAAAGAAATCTAACGGCAAATCCATTTGAGTCAAGCAGTTTAATCCAAGCCTTATGACGAGACACTTTATACCAGGAACAGATTTAATTCATGACTTTTTGCATATAAATGTTAGTCACATTAAAGCTCAGTCATATAAACTACTTTCTTGCAGAAGCTTAAATGTACCATGTGACATGCAAAAGAACCTGAATAGTTAAATATGAAATCTGTAAACATTGATTACTGGTCAATGTTTATCTGTAGAAAAAAGCCTAAATAAAATCTGTTAATCATATAACACAGTCTTCAGAAAACTTGGATTAAAACTCTCAATTAATTTGGATTTATTTGATCTCTTTAAGAAGCGTCAGAGTTTGTGTAAACAATGGAGGGACAGAAATCTCTCATATTCGATTGACAATCTTTTAATTTGTGTTCGGAAGATGAGTGAAAGTCTTATGTTGGAACAACTTGAGGGTGGGCAAATAATGACAGAATTTGGGAATGAAGTGCATGGTTTAAATTGAACATCTGTGCCTGTTGTATTTGCAGATGACAAAAGCAATAGTGTACATCGAGGAGACCAACAGCATGGCTGATGTCACCTTCCCTTCATTGCCTCATATTGTGTCACTGCTGCACTATGACAATGTCAGAACAAGCAAACAAAATGCTCATCCACCCGCTGGATATCCTGTCGTCTGTGTCACGGTAGGTTTGTCAGGAGAAAAAGTCAGTCAGACAAGTTTTCCCGCTCATTTGCATCTTTCATCATTTATATATTAAGTTTCAGTGCATTTCTAATGGCGTTTATGAGGTCTTTTTTCATCAAGCTTTTAATAGGTCCTTGAACTACAAGTGAATAAAAAGATTTTAAGATTATAAAGATTATTCAAATCTTAAGCCATAAAAGTGTGGTAATGCCTCACAGTGCTTGTGCTTTCTTAAATCACAAGGACTTTATGAGCACAAGAAACAAACAGTGTTTAATCTTCTAAAAGCTCCATGTTGTTCCTTGTGATAAATTATTTAACAGAATTCCGTTGTGTCCAGAACTTTCTTTAGTTATTGCGGGTGTTGTGTATTACTGTATTGTGATATTACTAGAATGGTACTTTGATGTGTGTACCATCGTATTCAATGATTAACATATTCATGTAGTGTTTATTATTATTAACGTGTTTATCATTATATGTAACAATAGAACACCAGATGTTGCACGGGTATATTTTTGTCAATATCCAAAAAGTGTATTGTACATTATACATACATACATACATACATACATTGTATGGGTCAAAATTATACATTTTTCTTTTATGCTAAAAATTATTAAAATGTCTGTAAAGGTCATGTTCCATGAACATATTTTGTAAATGTACTACTACTACTACTGCTACTACTACTATTACATTGCTGCTGCTGAATGTATTATATCAAAACTAATAATGTGTATTGCTAAGAACTTTATTTGGACAGTATTTTGATTTTTTTTAACCTTCAGATTCCAGATTTTCAAATAGTTGTATCTTGGCCAAAGTCTAAACAAACAAACCATGCCTAAATCCAAAGTTTATATTTCCAACTTTCAGTCAATGCATAAATCCAATAATGTATAATGCAAAGACTGACACTTATGACACTAATGATTATATTATATTATATTATATTATATTATATTATATTATATTATATTATATTATATTACATTACATTACATTATGTCATATTATATTATATTATATTATATTATATTATATTATATTATATTATATTATATTATATTATATTATATTATATTATA
>CAIGQQ010030612.1:99988-131838 GCA_903798035.1 Danio albolineatus | reverse complement strand
CTGGTAATTCCCTGTGTGTTCAGTGTTGTCGTTAATAAACTGTTATTCATTTGAATCGTCCCGTCTACCAGTCTGTTTCATAACATGGGGATGTAATTCTCAGGTATTTTACCAAAAATAAACCTCAACCACTCCAGGTAGGGAAAAGAGATTTCCAGGTAGGGAAAATAACTCAGCTTTTCCCTCGCACTTCAGAGCATAGCGTCTGCTGATTTAACCGGAATGCCGATGAGTTTAGAAAAGTTAGCAGCAGTCGTGTTTTCCGGATCAATAACTCATGACCGAAACATTGTTCCTACACAAATAGCACCTCTTTTCAACCGTCGCAATGTATACAATCACCTACAACCTTATTTTCCTAAAAATGAGCTTTGCCTACGCGCTGGACGCATCATAATAAACTCTGTGTGCAGCCGGCAGAGAGACCGGTCCTTAGGGACCTTCTACAAAGAGCAAAACGCGAAAACCAATACTATAAAAGCTGTCAATAACTTCTCTCTAAATCTTTATACTGCCATCAAACAGTATAAAGATTTACTTAGATATCACTCAGATCACACGTCACTGCTGTCCCGCTGGTTATGCTACAACACTTACTGCAATACAGTGCTTGTTGTCTTCCACTTTTCCTTCCTGTCTGTGGGCGGGGCCGGGCAGTTCAAATTTTACCGGGGTCTGCGCGCGCAACTATTATGTTTCGCGTTGACGTCAAGCCGAAACGGCTAAAGACTCGTTCTAATAACGATTCATTTAAACAACAATGAGTCGACTCTTTTATATATGAATCAATCGTTTTAAACACTTTGCACTTTCAGATTTAAGCCTTAGCTGGACATTTCACTTTACTTAGAGCTGTGTAACACACTGCATGGAAGGTCATTTTCAAAAATCCATAATATGGGCTCTTTAATAATAATTAATAAATGTGTAATAGAAGCACATTCAAATAATAATTGCTAAATATATTTATTCGGTATTGTGACATTAAACTGAGCCTTTGTTTAAAAAGCATTGCGAAATCTTCAAAAATCCTCAAATTTAGAGCATAAATGTATGCAGAAATAAACCTGATAATTAAATACCAGAACGACTGTGATTTTTACGTCAGTTCTCATTTGAATAAAAATGCAGTTTGCCAAAAAGAAATGCCAAATTTGACACTATAAATAAAATTATTTGATAAAGTATTTCACAGAATGGTGCAAAAAGATATAATTTTATACAAACAAAAAAGATTCACGTGATACATGAGATCTCGATTTTAAGTAATGCTGTAAGTTATAATTTATAGTTACGGCATTTAAATATAATTACTCTAAAATATATATATATATTTATTAATATTTTTATTTCATATATAAATAACATTTTTATTATATTTATATTGACGATGGCTCAGTGGTTAGCACTGTCGACTCAAACTAAACGGTCGCTGGTTTGAGTTTCTGCTCATTTGGCATTTCTGTGTGGAGTTTGCATGTTCTTCTCATGTTTGCATGGGTTTCCTCCGGGTGCTTTGTTTCCCCCACGGTCCAAAGACATGAGGTACAGGTTAACTGAATAGACCAAATTGGTGTGAATGCGAGAGTGAATGGGTGTTTCCTAGTGCTGAGTTATGGCTGGAAGGGCATCTGCTACGTAAAACATATGCTGGATAAGTTAATGGTTCATTCCACTGTAGTGACCCCTGATAAATATAAAGACTAAGCTGAAAAAAAAGAATGGATAAAAAAACAAAGTTATTTAATATATTAACAAAATATGGTATTGTACAGTAGCAGAAAGTATTGTAGCATTAAGAAATCTGTACAATTCAAAGTTTAGGAGCAAAATATGCCACCCATAAAAGACATCTTACTGGGTTAATTGTGTGTAGATAATTATGATAATAACTATGCCGGATTACCACGTTTAAACAAAATATTCAAGTTTCATCAAACTCGATGAACATCTCTCCACGAATGAACGTCTCCATACAGTTTCCTTTTTTGTTTTCATCTATTATTATGCACAGCCGTAGCTCTCCGCAGGTTTTATTTTTGCCACACTGTTCATTGTTCTCAGCACAAGAGATTGACTTCACCGTAACCCGCTGAGCTTTTGTATTTATTCATTTCATTTCAGAATCGGAGGTCTTGCTTAAATGGCTCCCCTTTTCTAATCTCGCATCTAAATGTCGGAATGATCTGTGGCGTTATAAAAAAACAAGCCTTCAAATCTGTAATAACTCTATAAAACGAGACGTGAATTCAAACGGATGCCTCTAAAGGACGCAGTGAGATCACGCTGAGGATGCTGAATATGAAATGCAGGGCTCTTCTGTCCCTCAGGATGGGAATTTGACAATGTTTCTTGGGAATTTTTTTTGTCTTGATTAAACCCAGTCCAGCAGGTGTTCAGACCGGCCTCATTACTGACGAGCACGTTTTTGTAGCCTGGTTTTTTTTATTATAATTGACTATGTAAATTAGCAAATGTTTCAATTCAATGCTTCAGGACGGGTAATCTTCTCCTCTGGCAAAATGCATCCTTGCTTATTGATGATTAACAGTACTTACTGTCTTACAGTCTGTGCTGGTTATAGTTTTATTCAGAACATTACCAGATCTACAGGCCACAACAATAAAAATGAATAATAAAATCAATAAACTTAAATGGGGCGACACAGTGGCTTAATGGTTAGCAATGTCGCCTGACAGCTACAAGGTCGCTGGTTTGTGTCCCGGCTAGGTCAGTTGGCATTTCTGTGTGGAGTTTGCATGCTCTCCCTGTGTTGGTGTGGGTTTCCTCCAGGTGCTCTGATTTCCCATGCAGTCCAAAGAAATGCACTATAGTAGGGCCACACGGAATCTGCGCGTGCAGAAATCCGCAGATTTCCGCAGATTTTTAGCCCATCAATAATTCTGTTTTTTTTACTTGTGTAAATATGTGTTAATGTTTATTTATTCAGTTTTTAAATTAATTTTAGTTATAATATTGACTAATATAAAAAAATATTCATATGATTTATTTACAATACAGTTTGTAAAGTGCAATTTTGTCTTTTAGTAAAGATTTTTTATGAAAGACTTGCTTTGTTTACCAAGTAAAGTGGATCTGATTGGATTTGCATTGTAAACACTAAATAAAAGTTAAAAAGGTATTACTTTTTATTCCATATATTAAGTTTTTAGTTATGATACTCCTAAAATCATTCCGCATAAATCCGCAGATTTTTAACAAAATACTCAGCAGAAATAGCAAAAAATGTCTGCAGATTCTGTCTGGCCCTAGGGTGAACTGAATAAACTAAATTGTCTGTAGCTTGAGAGTGTTTGGGTGTTTCCCAGTACTGGGTTGGCACTTGAAGGGCATCTGATGCGTAAAACATATGCTGGATAAGTTGGCTGTCTACTCCATTGTGGTGATATATATAATTATTATTATTATAAACGTATCGTAGTAAGTATTCTTAAAGTATTAAAGTATTTTTATCAATAAAAGTATTGTTTATTCAGCATGGATGATTAAAGTGACAGTAAAAATATTTATCATAAAAAAGGAACTCAATTTCTCAGATAATTTAAAGATCTTAATTTGAAATAAATGTACAACATAATAATCCA
The DNA here is from genome assembly GCA_903798035.1 of Danio albolineatus. Classification (NCBI taxonomy): domain Eukaryota; kingdom Metazoa; phylum Chordata; class Actinopteri; order Cypriniformes; family Danionidae; genus Danio; species Danio albolineatus. The sequence continues at coordinate 128,233 of CAIGQQ010030612.1, read as the reverse complement.
TACAAGGGTGACCTGATAATATAATAATCTCACATGAAATTTGGCTCATCTTGTGTTTTGTCACTCGAAAGCAGTTAATATTCATTCACTCATTTTCTTTTCAGCTTAGTCCCTTTATTAATCAGGGGTCGCCACAGCGGAATGAACCACCAACTTATCCAGCTCATGTTTTATGCAGCAAAATGCCGTTCCAGCTGCAACCTATCACTGGGAAACACCCAAACACACTCATTCACACACATACACTATGGACAATTTAGCTTACCCAATTCACCTATAGAACCCTGAGAAAACCCACGCGAACACTGGTAAAACATGCAAACTAAACACAAGGCCAATGCTCAAGCCAGCGTCCTTCTTGCTGTGAGACGACAGTGCTACCCACTGCGCCACCGCGCCACAGTTTATATTGTATAAACTAATTTTACGCAATATATGATATGATTGCCTTATATTAAATAATAATAATTTTTCAACTAAATTATCCAGCATGTATAATAATACATTGATAACTATATTGATATTAGTAGTAGTAGCCTAGTAATAAAAATAATAATAATAATAATAATAATACAAGTTTGATGAGTAGAGATTCATATTGGAATGGTTTTTAAAGGTTGCTGTTAAACTGAAGACATTAATCACAGTGATACAGATAAACACATTCAAATAGGAAATGACTCTTTCAGATTGTGATCATACTTGACAATATGACTGATGGCAGCCTCTAGAGGAGAAGTGGGCTCGTTAAAAGTGTGTTTCCTCAGTCTGTGTGTTGTGAATGTGTTGTGGCAGGTGCTGAACCTGGTGCAGTCTTACGTGACCCTGCGTGTTCCTCTTCATGTCTCATACGTGTTTCATTCCCCTGTGGGAGCTGGAGGCTGGCAGCATTTCGACCTGCACTCTGAGCTCCGGCTCACCTTTGTTTACGACACTGCCATCTTGTGGAAGGATGGAGTCGGCAGCCAAACACAGGCAGAACTACAGGGCAAGTCATGAGTTTCAAGTTTAGTTCAGTAGTATCTGGATGCAGCCTTGATGATGTAAGCTGATACTGCATATCTCAGTGATGCAATGTCAGACACAATGCACACAATGGAGCTAGTGACGTCACTGTGAGGCGTAGGGTTAGGGATGGGGTTAGGTGATTGCATTAAAAAGCATTGGATGCAGCTCAGATTGCACTGCACTAGGTCTGCATCCAGACTCCAATGGTTTAGTTAGCATTATCTGAAATCTTAGCATTTTGATTCTGAACTGATCGTTTTTATTCACTGTTATTCAAATGTTTGGTGGCCATTAATTTTTTTTCTTGTTTTAATTAATTTGTTTGTCAACAGTGACATAGGCGTATTAAAGGGACAGAGAGGACCTTCATAGAAGATTTGAGTTATTTCAAGTTGAACTTGATTGTAACACTAAAACAATCCTAAATCTTTGGTTGCTGTTAATGAAATTGTTGTTGGATAAAATATTAAGTATAAATGTTAATTAACTTTGGTGATGATCAAATCAGCCGAATTGTTTCTGAGGGCACTCATGACTTGCAAAATGATTATATTATATTATATTTTATTATATTATATTATATTATATTATATTATATTATATTATATTATATTATATTATATTATATTATATTATATTATATTATATACACCATTATTTGTATATGTAGTTATTTGTACTGTTTTCTAATTATAATTATATTTTGGATCAAATACATGTAGCCTGGGACACATATATTACATAAAATATGTAATATGTGCAATTATATTACATAGAAATAATAATAATAATAATGCAATTGAATATATCCAAAAATATGTTTTAAAAAGGTGATGAGTCAATTATTTAAAAAAACTCGCTTAGCATTGAGGTTTCATTTTATTAACATCAGTTTAGCGACCTACTAATACATTCTTAAAATCCAGAGTTGTACTTGTTAACACTAATGTGCTGTGAACAAACATGACCAATTATTTCATTTACTGACATTAACAAACTTCAATATATAATACGTGTTTTAAAGCTATTTTATTTCATTTGTTAATTCATGTTAGCTAATGCATTCCTGCAATGAATACACTAATTACACTTTTCCAGACACTCAAAATCTTTTTAGACTTTCTAAATATATATATATACTATATATATATTAGATATATATTAATATTATAGGTATGTATTAATATTATATATGTATATTAGAAATGAGTTATTAAAACTATTATGTTTAGACATGTTGAAAAAATCTTCACTTCGTTAATCAGAAATTGGGGAAAAAAATAAACAGGGGGGCTAATAATTCTGACTTCAACTGTATAACACAGTCGGGGGGGGGTTAGGGGGGGGGGGGTTGATAGCTCTAGTTTGTATTTTTTGTGCATCATTTACTGTAAATAGATAGTGATGGGGAGCACATATTATGTGATTTGCCAAATTCTCATCTCTACAGATGTCACATGTGGGGAAATAAAAAGTACAAGATGTACAAGCCAGATGCAGGAACATGTAGCAAGCCGTACCATATTTCTAATTAGGAGATAATCATATTGGTCTGTGTATTCTCTGCAGGAGCTTTATATCCCACCAGCATGAGGATTAATGAGCAGGGGAGACTCGTGGTCAACTTCCGTACAGAGGCTCGCTTCAGGGGCCTGTTTGTAGCGGGACATCCTGGTAAGTTCTGGCATTTCCCTCTTATAAATGTCTTCCAGAAATGACATCTTATTCGTTAAATGGACAAACCAATAAATGAAAATCTACTGTTAATTTACTTTTTACATTGGTTGATCATTAAAAAGGATTTTTAGCTGAAAATGTGATACTTGGAAATTGATCAAATGCAAGTCTACAGTGAGTGGCTACTGTACTTTAAGAGTAAAAAAAGCTAAATTAATATCTGGCTCCTGGTGATACACCGAGGACGCAATCAGTTTGTCCAGGAAGCTGAACTTTATTTACAATATTAATATCTGTTGAAAATCATTATTATATTTTGTTTTGGTTCTATATGGTTTGCTCAAAGCGCCAGTGGCCATATATATGCATTTTATAAATCACCCAGAACCACAATTTTAGCCAAAGATCTTCTTTAATATTCTACTGAAGAAAGAAAGGATGAAAAAGAAAAAGGTGGATTAAATGAACAGATGAGTTTCATTTTTGGATGAACTGTCTCTATAATTATAGTCTATTACCAAACTATTATTATTTTCTAAAATAAACTGTTTTGTATCCAACAGCAAACATGAGGGGTCTGAAAACTACAGGTAAAATCTATAGATCATGTCTCTCTTTTATAGAATATGGAAAATACCAAAAAATAGCCCTCCCGTGAAATGTCATTTGTTTTAAAAATAAGAATATTTTCATCAGTATTTCCTTATATTCTGGAAATATTAGGAATTATTGTGGAAAAGTCTTATTTCTTAAAGTTTGGCTTGAATAAAAACAATATTTAAGTCAAATATTTAAGTCAATATTTGAAGTCAAAGACATAAGAAATTAGCTATTTGAAATAAGTTATAAAAAGAATTATGTGTTGAAAATTATATTAGTTCCATTAACACATAGCACTTTATATTCATATATTTATTTATATTCATATATATATTAAATAATTATAAAAAAAAATAATTACAATTTTGCGGGAGGCTTAATAATTCAGTGTTCAACTCTAATTGTGTGTTTTATTTGCTTAACTCTCGGTCGCTCACCTGTTTACCCAGCATCCACGTTGAAGTCCATAGTGATGAGTGCAGATCACCCAGGCTTGACCTTTAACCTCACTCTGGTCAGAACGGAGCCGACCTACAGCCAACCCGTCCAGCAGTGGATGTTCATATCAGACTTCGCTGTCAGTTGACCCCAGCTTTTGTTTTGATTATCAAGTTTGACTATGCTGTTGTCAGTAAATCTTCAGTTCTGAAGTGAAATGACCGGAGGAAAAGTAATATTAAGCTTGTGTGTGTGTGTGCGTGTCCTGCAGGTTCGTGATTATTCTGGCACGTACACAGTGAATTTGATCCCCTGTACAGCAGCTCTGAATGTGGAGTTCACAGTTCCTCCAGTCTGCAACCCTAGAGAAGCCATCACGTTTGATCTCGATATCCGCTTCCAGCAGGTAAACTGATGAATTATTCTCTCACTGAAGCAGAAGTTAAATAAATCCTCAAATCAAGGTTAACTTCACCCTCATAATGCATTAAAAAGCTGTATATTATTTTCCGATTCTCGATCGGTTAGACACGATGATTAGAACTTAATATTGCTACAGACTGCCTAGCTACGGTGGCCGAAAGGGCCCAAATGCGCTGTAAGTTATCAAGTCATCAATTTGAAAACACATGCAAATTCTCACAACACGTGCAAATACAGTAACACACTCCAAATAGCACAGACAACCACTTAAATGTGTTGAGAGATCCAAAAAAGTGTCTTTTTAGAGATCTGAGGTGGATTTTTTGTGTTTGTTTTAATATCCTTATCATACGGTTTGCTGTTGTTTGTATACATATATAAATTAAGCGTTATTTTAATGGCATGTCAGCAAGAATTACTATGTGAACAACTCTTTATTAAAGTCCACGTGAAATGGAAGTTGCTGAGAATTCTTTTTTTCTTGATGTACTTTCAACTGAAGTGGAATATTGAGGAGAAGGCGAGGCTTTCTTTTGCATCATTCCGTTGTATTAATATAGAATTGCTACGGAAGCCCTCAGGTTGACGTCAACATAAGGAGCACCACTCCAAATGTGGAAGCAAATGGTCAGACTTTCATTGAAGATTGCCAAAATAAAGTAATTTTTCAGTGGATTAACTTGCACGGATTAATTATTTACCTTAAGTATAATAATGTGAGCGTACAAAATAAACATTTTAAACCTCACGATTTCACACAGACTTTAAAATAAGCAAAAAACTCTCATATCTTCGACAACACATTTACCTCTAAATAGGAACCGTTTGAGTTTTGTCATTTTTATATAAAATATTTAAAACTGGTTATTTGCGTGAGTTTACACCTAAAGTTCTTCTGAAGTAGTGCTGTCTGTCTGCAGGTGAGTGACCCTGTGGCTGTGGAGTTCAGTCTGAACACACAGATGTTCCTGCTGTCTAAGAAAGCGCTGTGGCTGTCAGATGGATCAATGGGCTTTGGTCAGGAGAGTGACGCTGCTTTCTCTGAAGGTACGTCTAATGTAACACACATTGTACACCTATTTTGGGCTTTTTAGCTTTTCTTAAAGTTTTTTTCTTTAAGAAAAATCCAAAGTACGCTTTTAAGGGTTTCTTTTGTCACACTTTGTCAAGTTGGGTCTGTAAAATACATGTTTTTCCCTCTGCAGTGAGCCATATTTCTCATTTTCGCAGTCTTACATGAACCAGACTTCACATTTTTATTTATATCTACATTTTTACCTAGGATTATGTGAAGTTTATTTATAAACTAATTTCGAGAGGATCATGTGCTTATGATTTCTTCCAGCTGGTCCCGCATTATTCAATTTATTAATCACCAATCAGACAATTCCTAAGCCACTATAAATACCCTAAGTTCCATATAACAGCCATCTTCGTTTTGAAGAATCCCCCCTTCCACCTCCTTTCATAGATGGGTGGCACTGTGGCCCAGTGGTTACACTGTTGCCTCACAGCAAGAACGTCACTGGTTCTAGTTCTTACCAAGCCAGCTGACATTTCTGTGCAGAGTTTACACGTTCTCCCCATGCTCACGTAGGATCCCCTGGTTCCCCGGTTTCCTCCCACTGTCCAAAAACGTGCACTGAAGTTAATTGACTAATCCAAATCGGCACCATAGACATGCTTCTAGTAAGTAGTTATCTCTTAAGAGCAATCACTTTCTGTTCATTAGCTACTACAGCAGGGGAGTTCTCAAGATCTACCAGAGCTTGGGAGGTCTACCTGCAGACGGGAGGGAGCCCCGGGCTCGAGGATCTTATGAGCTCAGGGCTCTCTCCCGGGACAGCATGCCAAACAAGCTTTATAGTCAATCATCAGCTAAGTGTGGACTCTTGAAGTTCTGCTATTCAAATGTTCAGTGGCCAGTAAATGTGTTTTTGTTTTGTTTTTTAGTTTTTAATGAATTAGTTTGTCAAAAAGATGTATTAAAGGACAGAGAAAATCTTTATAGTAAATAATCTCATTGGTTATATACAACTTTTTATTCTACATAAAATGTGAAAGAAATTCTGGATATTAGAGTTATTAAATAAAGATACTCGAATTCCTCTCTGTAAAAACATTTAAATGTAATATCAAAATTTTAATTTTGAACCATCCAATATTTGGATTTTTTTTGTGCTAGAAATATATTGAAATTAGTACAGATTTAATACATTTATACTTCATTTTCATATTTCAACATAACATTTAGAAATAACATTTTATTTATTTATTTATTTTCTGTTCTTGATGTAATCAATAATTATGATGATACACTTCATTCAACATAGTACACATAGACATCACCTTCCTTTTTTGGAAGGACACTATATGATATACAGTATAAGTGCAGGTTAACATGCAATGATGTGCACCTTTTAAAAAGTGCTATACAAATAAATTTGAATTGAACTGAATGGAATAACTATTACAGATTTGTTTACCTTATTTGCCTGCAGTGTCTTGCTTTAACCAACAAAATAGCAGCCTAGAAATCGCATACCAACACTTGTGCACACACATTTCCAAAAATTCAAAGCCTAGTTTGTTTCAGCTATGCTTCCACACAAGTTGTGAGATCTGTCATAGTCAAGTAAGCCATAGTCATGTAATTGCAGTGAGAGATGTTACCCAACGCTGAGCTTGTTCTCCTTAAGGTGATGTGATCTATGGACGTGTGATGGTGGATCCGGTGCAGAATTTGGGTGACTCTTTCTACTGTAACATTGAGAAGGTGTATCTGTGCACTGGAGCTGATGGATACGTTCCTAAATACAACCCCAGCAAGTCTGAGTTTGGATGCCTTGCCGACTCTCCGTCTCTGCTGTACCGATTTAAAATTATTGTAAGTATGATAGTAATGTTGCTAGTGCTAAATGGAGCTACATTTAAATATTCATTAACTCCATTAACTGGAATAAAGCTGCAAACATACATTATTAAATTAAAAACTGTATATTTAAAAACTGTAATTAAAAATAAGACATAAATTTAAAAAAAAGAAAAGAGTAAATGTGAGTGTAATCAAAAATAAACCATTTCAGTACAGCACTTTCTGTATGATGCACAGGTGTACTGAATGCAATCCTTGTACACGATAATGACAAAATCTGTGATTTATCAACACAGCCCTCCATTATCAATATAAAACGCAGTATAACATGCAGAAATGGAAAATATCAATGCTGGATTTAAATGCTCAGTTGTTAAAAGTAAAGAATATCAATTTTGTAATTAGTGATGGGTGAAAGAAAGCTTTTCAAAACTTCTAGTCAATTCCTTCTCAAAAGTATTCACTGTTCCGAAGCGCCATATGCTAGGGACACCTGCTGGTCAAAACCATGTAAATGCAACAAAAGCTCTGACAGCGTGTATTAAAATTATCGTTTTTTACACACACTTCCAATGTTAAATTGAAAGTATAACCTACCAAATGCATTTAGCGGCTATTAACTAATATCCTTAAATATTGAATGTTTGCATAATATGCACGGATTTATATGATTTCAAGACATATATTGTGTGTTTCATTCATACAAAGAACAACAAGAGAATTTTAACTAATTTAATTTGTTCGACATTTTACAAATGTCACATTGAAATGTATACAGAACTGTAGAACTGATCAGAGATTAGAAAGAGAAACCTATTCGCTACTGTCATAAGGTCATGACAATCATGAGGTAACAAAGCCCCATTTACTGAAATCACATCACAAAAGTTTACATTTTGCATTTTATTCTCTGTACATATGTAAATATAATAAATAATTTTAAAAAACTTTGAAAGCTGTCTGAGGCCCACACGGAATCTGCGCGCACAGAATTCTGCAGATTTCCGCAGATTTTAAGCCCATCATTGATTCTGTTTATTAACTGGTGTAAACGTGTGTAAATTTATGTTCATTCAGTTTTCAGACTAATTTCAGTAATAATATTGACTAATATGAAAATATTTATATAATTTATTTACAATACAGTTTGTAAAGTAATATTTTCTCTCTTTTAGTAGATGTTTAATATGAGAGACTTGCTTTGTTTAACAAATAAAGTGGATCTGAGTGGATTCGCATTGTAAACATTGAATAAAAGTTAAAAAGGTATTACTTTTTATTTTATATATTAAGGTTTTAGTATAATACTGGATACTATGATATGAAAATCATTCCGCATAAATCCGCAGATTTTTAACAAAATACTCCGCAGAAATAGCAAAAAATGTCCGCAGATTCCGTCTGGCCCTACTGATGACTCAACCTTGCTTCTAGGACAAAGCGCAGCCAGAAACTCAAGCCAGAAGTTTTGGGAACGTGGACTTCAATGCTCTACTGGCTGTAGATGACCCATCGGCCCTTTCTCTGGTCAAACAGCCTGGATCTGATGGCTTCAGACTCCGTTCTACACCCCTCTTCCAGGTCCAGTCTTCATCACTGTTTACTATATACTATAATTTGCTAATTGAAAGTACACCCAATGGACAACAGCAATTTCACAAAAATGCCACCCAAATGAGGTTGGTTTTCAGACTATTTGAAAAAGGAATATTTCATAAAACTGCAATGGAAATAAAACATGCTTAAGTCGCCTTTCCACTGCACATGACATTCGGACACGACTGTCGTAAAACGCCCTCTTGTGGCAGTCGCACATATTTTTTTGTTTTGTCATGCACCATGGGAGAGAAGCTGATTCTGGAGGGAATGTGGAGACAACATTGCAAACAAGAATATTTTTTATTGCTAATTTATGAATATGCTTTTTAATATAGATTTTTTTTTTTAAATCTCCACCAAGTAAACCAACGCTATCTCACGGCAATTCGTAACTTTTTAAAAAGTGGCTAATTCGTATGAATTCGTACGATGTAATTCGTACAATTCAGTACGATTTGCTCATCAACCAATGACGGTTGTGTTTAGGGGTGGGGTTAGGTGCCACGCCTCCTTTTTTAAATCGTACATTTTCGTACGACTGAACTCGTACGAATTCGTATGAATTAGCCACTAAACTGCCAAGACGTAAAATACTTACGTTTTCTCGTGAGATCAGGCTGAGTTAACATCCAATAAAACAGTTGTCATGCCAACTTGCAACTGTAAACAGGCCATTGTCAACCATTGTCCCACCTCTGAGTGCTTCTGATTGGTCGACTGCTTTTGACCGATGTTGATGTTGATATGAATGTTTACACTTGTGACATGGGATCCTAAAAATGCTAAGATGCTGCGAAAGACGCAAATGCATGATTACACAGAAATACAACAGAAGTGTTTTGTGTGAATGGCCCTTTACTGTGTGTAGCTGAGACGGGGCTATTGACACAATGTATATTAGTCATTACATTTAATCCTCATGTCCACTGGCCTCATTTAATGGCTCTATTAAATTATCAGTCATTTTACAATGCTTCAGCACTTTTATTTACAGAAAAAATTGAGGATGCTTACGTGTCTTTTGTTTTTGATAGTCATTTGCACATCCTGTCATGTCAGTTACAAAATTTGCCACTAAAGGACATGTCTAGAAATATTAAGTTTAACAATTAACCAAGGTTAATTTATTCATTAATTAATTCATTATTAATCTGAATTCATCAAAACATAACGCATCTAATTTACATAAATAAATGAGCTCAAATCCTTTCTTTTCCTCCTGATCTGTAGGTGGCGGTAGGGAGAGAGTGGTTCATTCACACCATCTACACTGTGCGTTCAAAAGACAACGCCAAACGCGGCATCGGCAAACGAAGTGTCGAACACCACATGATAACATCAGGAGATCTTACAGAGTCCAGAAGACGCTCCAGACGCTCCAACAGAGACGTCCCCACACTGGCTGAGCAGATTGGCCCTGAGAACAACCGAGGAACCAACATCATGCACATCGCCTTGGACCGCAGCCGCCGCCACACCGCGTCTGGAGAAGAGCTGTTCGCAGATGGACTTTCTCCACGAGGACTCAGTGGGCGACAGGCAGAAGAAGAAGCAGTGACGGTGGCAGGAGCTCTCGTGGGTTTGCTGCTCACCATTCTTGTGGTCGTAGCATTAGCATTGGTGGTTCGCTCAAGGCGGACGCCGGCTAAAAAGGCCCCAAGGGTGTCACCCAGCCTGCAGCCGGTCATTGTGCGGAGCAGTCTCGATAATGGAGACAGTTCAGAGGTCTGAGAAACTGATGGAGCTCCTGGAGACTCTGGCGTTCTCCTTGGTCACACATTGGATCCGTTTGTTGTTTTTTTGGGAGGGGGGTTTGGTTTTAAACAAGTGCCTCTGACAGGTTTTAGCTTACGGAGAACTCACAACTTTTCACCAGTTCATCACCAACCCAAAGAAATCACCATCCAGTCTCTCCATGGTCGTGGTTGAGTGTTGTTTTATGTGCTGATTCTGAGCTTTGCTTGTCCAGAAGTGGATTGTTGAGGTTTGCCCAGTCTTCAGAACTCTCTGGGTTTCAGCTATACCAGATAGAAATGTTTTCTTTTTCTTTTTTTTTTAATCAAATTGGATGTATATATAGAGACAGGATCTAAACTCAATTCGTTTTAGTTCCATTAAATTCCCAAATTACATAACTTGTTACAAAAAATTACAAAATAGTTTCAGAGCTGTAATTTTTTGTGTTCAGTTTAGTTTTATTTCTAATAGTTTAATATTTTAGTAAAAAAGAGAGCTGAAAGCTCAAAAGGAACAAAAGATAAATACTGAAAAAGCATAATTAATATTAGCTATTACAGTGTTTGGGAAAGTTACTTTTAAAAGTAATCCATTACAATATTGAGTTACACCCCAAAAAAGTAACTAGTTGCATTACTTAGTTACTTTTTGTAGTAAGTAATGCACTATGTTACTTCTAAGTTACTTTTGCGTTACTTTTGCATTACTTTTTTGTTACCAGTCTGAGGCTTGATCTCTTTCAGAACTTGTTCTTTTTTCTTTCCTTTTTTAATAGAGGAGTTCTGCAGTTGCCTTCATTTACCTTTAAAAAAAACACATCAAAAAAAATATTTTAGGATAATGTTATCTGAGAACTTCCTCGACCCTGCACTCTACATGCCATATATACAGACGAATGAATTTAAAATCATGTGTTTGCTCCTTTTGCCCTGTTTGTCTATTGAGACGATCCCCTTTTTTTTCTTTGATGGGTTCAAAATAATGAGCACATTCTCTGACTGTATAATTCAGCAATTTATTTTTTAAAAGCCAATTAATTAAACTAAAAAGTCATTCGCATTACATTTTCAAAAAGTAACTCAAATATTATTATTTTAAAAGTATTAAAAGTAATGCGTAACTTTTATTACGTAACATGCGTTACTGTAATGCGTTACCCCAACACTGGCTATTAATATGTATAATATTAATATTTAATATTTTTAAACATATTTTATGATGATGATTATTATCATTCATATTAAGAATAAGATGAAGAATAACTACATGTTTGGTTACTTTTCAAGGAACTGAAACAAATCATTTAATAGTTAATTTTAAATATTTTTAAATAATAACAAAAATGTCAATATAATTATTCATAATATTATTATTATTATTATTATTATTATTCTATTTAAAGAATTAGACATGTAAATAAACACTAATTTGTTTTCTTTTTGTTAAATATAATAATAATGATACACTTATTAAAATAACAAACTTAGGGGTTTGGTTTCTTAATTTTTTATTTAATTTTTTCTTAATTGGCTTCTTAATAGTACAATAGCAGTAAAAATTAAACCTTCAGCGATTACTTGCTTTTATAAGAAGCTTTATACACTGGATTTACCTTTAAACGGGAAACAAAGAAACGTTTACAAAGATTTAATGTTTCAAAAAGAAAAAAATATGTACCCAGAGTCATTTCTCATGGGTGAAATGGTGCATTCAAATGAACGGCTCACAACACAGACAACACTATTGTGTGTTTCACCTTTATTTATCTCAAGTGTTAAATGAATGTTCTATGGTATTGTCTACTGTATTTGGGGAGATTTGATGGCTTGGGAGAAACAATGGCTTTCATCATTTAACTGCTCAGTGTATTTTATTGATATGCTGGTTTTAACAGCAAGTGCCAAGCTCTCAATGGAGAAATGCTCAATATGCATTTCACATCAAATTGTCTTAGTCACAAAGTTTGCATCAAATATCGCAATTATCTTGTTGCTGCTGTTTTCATTAACATTTGTTATAACTGAATTGTTAGTATTCATGAAAAGACGCATGTATTAAATGTTGCCGTTTTATTTCATTGAGTGTTGTTGTATAATAAGGGAAAAACTGTGACACTGGAAATCCTTCAGATCTCCACATTTTTTTTATTTCCCCAAAACAGATTCTCCCATAAACATCACTGTAATCGTTAGACTCATCCAAGTGTTTGTGTATGCATCTAAAAACATATCCACGCATTTCCAGTTTACCTCCTGACAAGTATATTCCTCATCAGGCTGATAATATTTAAAAAGAAATGTGCTATGCAATAAAATCAGTGGATTTTTCCATATTCACAAAGAACAACATTTTGGGCACAACGAAATATTCTTTATGTTTGAACTGGTATTTATGGTAAGATATTGTGTTTTTGTATATGGTTCACTGCTTAATATTTACAATGCTAAATGCATTTTTATGTACTGGGCCTTGAAGCACAAAATAAAAAGTCATGAGACTTGAAAAATGCTGTGTTTTTTTAACTGTGGGGAAGTCAAGGCTATCAAGGAATCTAGTTTAAGGCAGGAATTTTGAATTAAATACAGAAAAATTGAATTGGCTGATGATTTGGGGAAATTGAAATATAGCTGGGCGCCACGGTGGCGTAGTGAGTAGCACGTTCGCCTCACAGCAAGAAGGTTACTGGTTCCAGCCCCGGCTGGGTCAGTTGGCATTTCTGTGTGGAGTTTGCATGTTCTCCCCGTGGTTGCGTGGGTTTCCTCCAGGTGCTCGGGTTTCCCCGACAAGTCCAAAGACATGTGGTATAGGTGAATTGGGTAGGCTTAATTGTCCGTAGTGTATGTGTGTGAATGAGTGTGTATGAATGTTTCCCAGAGATGGGTTGCAGCTGGAAGGGAATCCGCTGTGTAAAACATATGCTGGATAAGTTGGTGGTTTATTCCGCTGTGGCGACCCCAGATTAATAAAGGGACTAAGCCGACAAGAAAATGAATGAATGAAATATAGCTACAAGCAGCCATTAAGAGACACTACAGATGCCACAAGCATCAGATCACCTGAAAACATTTTAAATAATTGGATAAAAAATTTATGTTTTGTTGATAAGGTAAACAAAGTTTTGCTTCAACTTTGTCGACATTGGTAAAGAGGTGATCTAAATCAAATTTAGTGTAAATCGGATCAACGTTTCAAAATAATGTGCTAATGCAAGTAGAGCAGTTTACAGCAAAATTCAAAATGGATGATGTCCATAATGCCTGACATGAAAATTAGATGAAAATTAGCTTGATGTCCTGCTCAGAATCCAAGATGATTTTGGCCAAACTGCTTTTAAGTTAGTCAAACTTTTTTTGTTTGCTTGTTATTTGAGAAGAGTTTAACCAACTTGAATTGTTTGGGGTGTTTTTTGGTCTAAAGTAGTACGTGAAGTGTCGAAACCCCTATTAGAATGGTTTGTTTTGAATCAGTCTCTCTGAGCGTGTATCACACTCCCAAGGGCACAGTTTCATCCACCAGGGTTGATCTCTTAGTACCCATAAAAGATGGAATTCTACTAAGATATACTCCCAGATTTGGACTTTCAGTTAAAAACTTTAATTAAATCATTGTTTTCATTCAAACAGTGAATCAATTTGCTAAGCGATTAACCAGCCTACAATTTTTAGTTCCCAGAATGTATTGTCTGTTAGCCAAAAAGTTTTCTTTATAGTGGAATATTCTCCATAGGTTAGGAAAACAATCCCAAAATGTGTTTGGTTACCAAAAAAAAAAAAGATGTACAGAAAACACACAAAACTTTATTATTTGGTTCCCAGGAACTAACCAAATGAGGAGGACCATATGAAAATGTTATGGAACATGTTTGCTGGGTAGTTCAAACCTTTGAAAAGCTTTAATTCAATTATCCATGTCTTTGTCTGGTGATGTTGTAAGGATTCTTTTAATCAAACAAGCAGTGTAGAAGCTCAAAAAGTAGGCTTTCTTTAAAAAATAAAAATGTATGATTGTGTTGTGTGGTTTTATCCAACCACCAAGGAATCGTTTTTATACAAGAAACAATGTGGATGCGAGTCCCTTGCAAGAGGCTGATCTTATCTAATGGTCCATAACATCTAAGTGACTGAAAACCTTGGAATTAAATATTTGCAGAATCGACTCTTTAAACTGCACTGCTCGAATGAACCGATTCGAAAACGGACTCGCTGCACGCGGCGTTACCAATCAGATTCGTCAGATTCCCACGTGACTGAACCTGGAAGTGAGTCCAGAATGGGCTCTGTCTCTCTCCTCCGTCTAGAGTCGCTTGTGGCGCTGTAAAGCAGTAACACGATTTGGGGAAACATGGCCACCGCCGGAGATTCGCGAGGAGAGCTTCAAAAGGAACTGGTCTGCTCTATTTGCCTCGATTACTTCGACGACCCTGTCATTTTAAAATGCGGCCACAATTTCTGCCGCATGTGCATTTTGATGCACTGGGAGGAAAATGGAGGCGATGATGTGGGTTACCAGTGTCCGGAGTGCAGGATGGTGCGTGGTTTGTTTTGATAAACGCTGCTAGATTCCTGGCTGCTTTGTTACAGTTGCACTTAACGGATTTAACGCTGTTCATCTTCTCTTCTAATTCCTGCAGAATGACATAAACCGGCTAGTGTAAATGTTCATGTTTTTAGTGGTGTGTGCGGCTTTTATCAGTAAGATACAAATCTCCCAGAGAGCCGTTTGTCAGCTGAGCACCAGCAGTTTCTCGCTGCCATTTAAGCAAGTTTGTACTTTTTGCAGGTTTTCGCAAAGATGAGTTTCACCAAGAACTACCTGGTGAAGAACTTGGTGGATAAACTGAGCGACTTCGACTATCTAAAGACATGTAGGCCCTCTGCACCCACCAAACCCGTGAAGATGGATGGGAAATGTGAGCGACACCACGAGGAGCTGAAACTGTACTGCCACACCGACAGAAAGCCTATTTGCGTGGTGTGTCGGGAATCCAGAGCGCACAGGTGAGGCGGAGAGACGTGTGTTATACAAAACAGCGGCCGTGATCAAAATCAGTTAAGCAGCCGATTGAGTTGGGCTGTCATTCGAATCGATTCTTGATCCTGGAATTTAAGGATCCGACTCTGTGAATCGATTCTTCACTGTTGTTGTTTCAAACTCTGCCAATTATAACCTTATTTTTAAAAAAACTCATCCAAACACATAATTTATTGTATAATTCATGGCACATGAACACACACACACATACATATATGTGCATGTGCATGATTGTCAAATGTAAATAGCAAAACAAACCATAACACACGCTGAAAAATCAATAAACTTGTCTTCATAGCTGAGGAGGTGATTCCACTTGGGGAGTCTGGGGTCAACTCTAGGCCCTGTTGGGTTATATGATGGTGTTTTTGTCAGTTGCGGGTGCAGAAATGGTGTAGTTTGGGCTTCGGTGCCTATTCTTAAAATAAAAGAAATCATTTTATAATGCTTGATGGAATATTACGTTTTTGTAATCATCAGAGTGGACATGATTAGCTCACACATTATTTTATGATTTTTCAACCAGGCATCATGATGTTGCTCCTGTACCTGAGGTTGTTGAAGACATGAAGGTCAGTTTTGATGGTTGTGTAATTATGTCGTGCACTCTTTTGTAGAGTCTATTTTTCTCTTTTTTTGATTCTCTTTCCTTTTAAGTCCTTTGTTCCTTTCCGGTGTAAATGCTTGATTTGGCACCAGAAATCCTTGACGTTCATGGTTCACCTTGGTTTCTGGAACAAGGAGTAACTGTCTGTCACAGTAGTGCTGTGTTCACATCAGACATTTAAACTGTTGTTTTTTTTCCAGCCTTGGAATCATGTAGGCAATGTTTGATCACTTTGTTCTTTTTGAGACAAAACCGTCAGAATCATTCATTTAGTGTTGTCTTGAATAGAGTGTGAAAATTACAGCATCAAAATTCGGATACTTTTCTCAGTGGGAGGTCATATATCAGCCGTTTTCTTAATGTGCAAAGTATAAATTGTTAATATTAAATTTTGATATAGTTATATAATTCCAAATATGTTTTGAGAAACTAAATTAGGAAAAAAAGATAGTTGTGTGGTATTTTTGTTTGTTTAAAATTTTTCTTTAAATAAGTCTGTCTGTAGCTTTTATTCATTTTATAAATTAAACTAAATCAAAGTCAAAAGCAACATTTTTATATTATTTCAGTTGACATTTATTTCTAATTTAGTTTATGGTTTTAATTGGTTTTATTTATAGATTTAGCTTACTATAGGAACCATAAGTCTTTTTGTATTTTTATTTTGTATATTTTAATTATTTTAATTTTGAATATATGTAAAACAGAAAAAAAAAATGTTAAAATGACCTTTCTGGAAGCTTCCACATGAGGATAGTGTGCACATTTCTCTCATGTGAATTATCTGCTCCTTTAGATTAGTCTGTTACTCCATATTCAAAGCCCAAGGTCAAACATGCTCAAATATTTGAGTATCAGAATGAAGGAATATTCTTGCACAGAATGAAAAATTCATTAGACAGTGAGTCATGCAATAAAAAGTAAAGCAACCCTGCGACTCGTTAATAAAGGATGCAGTTCTATAGTCCCTCATAGTCTAGTCTCCAGTTGCATTATGGGAACTCTTGACTTTGTGCTCGACTCTTTGCTTAAATTGTTGGCCTTGCTACAGTAATGAGGTCTACATATTTCTGAACGATTTCTTCTATTACACTTTGCATAATTTTCTCTGCGTTTTTAACATGCAGAGTGAACTCAAACTAAGACTCATCAAGCTGAACTGGCAGAAGTCCATGTGTACTCGAGTAAAGAGCACAGACGAACAGGCCAAAACTGATGTCAAGGTATGAAGGCCCGATTGTTCTCACGCTGACTTTGCATACATACAAATGACTGAGAATTGCTGGTTGCGTAACCTGCTAGATTTATGACCCCTGAGGCTAAATCGCAAACATTTACATCTCAACAGCTTAAAAAGCAAGCCCTGAAGGAGAAGATCGAGGATGACGTCGGAGCCCTGGTGCAGTTTTTGCTGGATGAGAAAGACGATCTGTTGGAAAGGCTGGAGGCTGAAGTGGTGGCCACAATTGGGGTGATCGATGCCAATCTGAAGCGCGTTGAGAGCGAAGCGGCAAAAGTAGACAAAGCCATCACTGAAATTCAGAACCAGCTGAGCGACAGCGCTAACTTTGAGGTGGTAAACATTGGCACTCCGAGACTCTCTTTTCACTTGTTTTGGAATTAGTGTTGTCGTCATACTGGAATTTAGGTACTCAAATTTTGAAAACGTCTGATTCCTACTAACATTTGAGTGCGTACTTAAAGCTGATTGGCTATTGTGTTCACAAGCTCAACAGAAATGACTGTGATTGGTCGTGAAGGTCACCAGTTCACTGTGCAAACGCATATACAAAGACAATCTCAGTCGTTTTAAAGTTGCATTAATCAGCTCTTCTGTCTTTGACAGGTCTCAAGCTCAATTCCTGGTGGGCTGCAGCTCTGCACAGTTTTGCTCCAACTTTAATCAAACACAGCTGATCCTACTAATCAAGGTGTTCAAGAGTAGCCTGAATAGTAGTTTGAATAGGGTTAAAGCTAAATGTGCAGAGCTGCGGCCCTCCAGGAATTGATTTTTAGACCACTGGTCCATGAGCTTACAAATGATCTGCTGATTGGTCATCTGATCTTTGTGGCTTTGAACCTCTCCAGTGTCTGTGTATCTGTGTTTGCTTTTGGTGAAGAGCGGTGAACTGGTGACCGTCAAGGCCAATCACAGTCATTTCTGTTGAGCATGTGAACACAGTGGCCAATCAGCAGTGTTTAAGCATGCTTTTAAATTTCAGTACTGACTGGTACCAAAAATTCAGTATCGTGACAACCCTAGTTGGAATTAAGTTGTGTTTTTGTCAATCTGATTATAAGTGGGCAAACCTAAATACAGGACTGGGATCTGAAACGTATTACACTCTCTAAAAAATCAGCAGATTTTCAAGGCCATCACTTAATGCCATAATTATGACTATTTTTCAACTTTATATATCACCATGTGTTTTCATATCTAGTAAGTTGCTACTTTGTTTCTTGTAATTGTAGCATTTTATTTGTCTGTTTCTTTTTGACTTTATTATTAACTAATAACCGTTTCTTTCCTCCAGACTATCAGTAATTCTTACTTAAGGTATGTAAATGTATGTTCATCCTTTATCTTAGTAACTCTGTATACGCTGTATTTCTCAAATAAATGTTGTTTCCTCTCGCAGTCCATGTCACGTCAACCTCAGTGTGCAGTCGTCAAACTCTCCTCCAGATTTCTCGGAGTTCACAGGCCCCTTTCAGCTCATCATGTGGAAGAAGATGATGCATGTGTTACACACAAGTGAGTGTTGTTTATGAGTTAGGGAGAACACCACGTACTAGTGACTACTGTTTAGTGAATCTTCAGATTTTTTTTAGTGTTAGTCAGCAGACTGTGACTTGAGTGGACTGTCCTTTATATATTGGTCTGCATTCTAATAGGCTTCATCACAAGACATGATCTTTGTTTTGTGCCATTCATTAACATCAGTGCCCATATTGTAGACCAGTGTTTCTGGAGGCCCACCAACACTACAGCTTTTGGATGTCTCCTTTGTCTGTCACACACATTACAGATCAAGCTGCGGTCACACTGCACTTTTTGCCCATAGACTTCCATTTATATGCAAGTGAATGCGACAGACTGGATACGCAAGGTCGTATGACAACTTTCGTAAATCCCTGTATTGCAAAGTTCACGCTTGGTAAACGCTGACCTGCTAAATCGCATCACGTGATTGCATGAGACCAATCGAAGATCAAAACATGACCTCTTTTTACCAAAATTTAAAATATGGACCAATCCATTATTCTATTTTATTTTATTATTTTTATTTTTTTATTTTTTGTCTGATCAATTCGTTTAATCACGCCCCTTTTCATAGCGCCATACAACAGAATTTTACACGTTCAAACTCTAGTGTGACTGTGGCATCATTTAGTCTCTGCTAATGAGCTGATGATGTGAAGTCGTGTAGCAGAGCTGCTGCAGATGTATCCTTACCTGTGACCACTTGCGGAGAGATTTTAAAGACTCAGAGGGGGACATACCATGAACAAGAAGCATACCTCTTTTCAATAACCTTGCACACACCGACAGCAGCATTCGCTGTTTTTCCTGGGAAAATAGAAAACTATGTAAAAGATGTGACGTGCCATGGTGACGCTTCTTGGGAGAAGGTTGTTTGACAGATTTTTATGAAACTGTTGATGTTTATGAAACTATGATTCTGCTTCTTCAAACTTCTTTTGGCTCTCAAATGAAGAACGAACAAGAATGTATACGTATACATTAATTTGAAGTATACATGACTTTTTCTCATCAAGATATGTGGTACCTCGTTAGGTTATTTACATTTTAGTGGCAGCCATTTGTCTGAAGTTTGTCTAGGAAATGTGATAAAGGCTAACCAGATTTTGCATGTTTTCCAGTGCCCCAGAATCTGACTCTGGATTTGGACACTGCTCACCCCTCGTTGGCCATCAGTGACTTTGACACCAAGGTTGAGGAGGGCCGCGTTCGTTCCCAAGAACCCGACATGCCCCAGCGATTCACTCGTTTTTTTGGAGTGCTCGCGACCGCCCAGTACGCCAACGGTCAGCATTACTGGGAGGTGGATGTGCGGGACAAGGGCGTCTGGTATCTGGGTGTCACCACAGAGTACAGCAACCGCAAAGGCTTCGTAAACCTTTCGCCCTCTGCTGGCTACTGGAGCCTGTGTCTCCAAGACAGACTGTACGCCAACGAGGAGGACTCACGCGTGCCCGTGGCGGATTACTGGAACTCTCCTCGCGTCGGCGTCTTCTTGGATTACGACAGAGGCCATGTTACTTTCTTTGATGCGGTCACAATGAAACGCATTTATAATTTCGTCACATACTTTGACGAGCCCGTCTCACCCTTCTTCAGCCCAGGGAAAAACGACCCAGGCAGCCGGCTACAAATATGTCATTTCTACTGAAAAAAAAAAAAAAGAAGCGTGTGCATTTCGCGAACATGAAAAACAACAAAAATGCTCCTGTTGTTACATTGAAGTAAACATTTCAGAGCATTTTCCCTAATGAAAGTAGGGAATGAGTTTGTTTTGGAGCTCTGCTGTATCTTTGGATTCAGTCGATCTGGATTTCTTAGTCACGTAGAGTTTCGATACACCATAATCTGAAGGAGTGAATCGTTTCTTTTGCTCTTGAATTATGATGTAGCCCTACTGAACTTCAGGTAGAGAGGCTTTGCAGGTTTTTAAGCAAATGTCGACTTTAGCTGCTCCGTATTGTCGTTTGTCTTAGACCTCAGTGTTGTCTTTTGTACGTCAGTGTAGAGGTGAAAATATGACATTACATCAGGCCAAAAATGTATTAATGCTTGATATCAAACATTTCCAGTTTTTTTTTATGTATTCCATTACGTGGCGTATTCAGGATTGTTTTCCTTGTTTATTTTAGTGTTAACATATTTTTGAGCACATTTGTCTTTAAAGTGATAATCAAGCCAAAAATGTAAAAAAAAAAACAGGTTAATTTTCTCAACTTTCCAAGATGTTTTTCTTCAGTAGAACATCAAAGAAATGTAATGGCTGAAAATGTGGCCTTTGCTGATTCCTAAAATTCTGATTAACAGCGACAAACTGTGAATCAAATATCTAAAATTTAAATGCATTGATGTCTTCTGAAGTAAAACAATCTGTTTGTGTATCATTGACATGATTTTCAACAGCATTACTACGGTACATTTATCCACAGCCTCAAAGAAAACAAACACTACTGCATTTACGGCAGTCTGTATTGACGGTTCATTGTTAAAATCACTGACATCTTGAGTGAGAAAATAAGCAAATGTTCAATTCTGGATGAACTATCTCTACTTTTGTCATACAAAATTACCCCATAACGTTATGAAGATGGTGTTTCATAAAGCCACTTTAAAAAAAAAAAAAAAAACATATCGTGCTCAGACTGCAAAAGGTGCTATGCAACTTGGGAGTTTGCGAGTTTTCCTCAACGAAATAGGTCAGATGTGCAGTGATGCTCATCCTTCTGTTCAATGAATTATATGGAGATTACTTTTTTAAATACACAAGTCCGACATGAGGCGGTGTGCCATTCGTCAACACTACAGTCAAATGCATTCTATGTTTAGCAGTAAAATCTGTCTCAGACTGATGATGATGATGCTGGGAATGTAGGGATCGTTTCCATTTGTACTGAAATCATGAGCGTATTTCTGCATCTTGTTATTGAACACTTTTTGGTTTGCTGTTTGTGTTGATATTTACAGAACTGGTTTATTTCTAGAACCATCCGAGTCGGTTGTTTGAAAGATATTTTGAGTTTACAAATGATCAAGAAAACACAAGAGACCATTTCTGGATCTTCAGGTGTTTTGTAAATATGCTGTTGTTAACGTGAACATACTTTATGATCTAAGTTTCATTTAACACTACTAGTATTTTAATTGCTGTCTGTTTTTCCTCATGAGAAATGAGTTTAACTTTGACTCTGCAACTCTTGAAGTGTTACATTTAGCATCACCTCTGGGTGGCACCACCAGTTCATTTGACTTTTGTGTGACTTGTTAACCACTGTAATACCTGTCAGTTGTTTTCCTCTGCAATTATTAGGCATTTTAAAAAAATAAAATATTATAAAGATTGTTTTCTTAATTTCAATACTTTTTCATAGAAGCCTGGCAGTTTTTTTTCAACCCCTAAGATCTCAGGCTAATTTCTCCTTGGAGGAAAATTATGAGGCAAATAAAAGACCAAATGGATCGTTTATAACATTTTTCTGAAATACAGCCCCTTGTAACAGATCTGTAATGTGACGTGATGTTGAACGTAATGATGTTCTCTAAATTAAAAAAAAGAAATTGGTCATAGTAGCCTTCCCTTTTTTTGTTTATTTGTTTAACATCAAAATAACATGGAAGCCTGTTTCTGCCATGAAATAAATTGCAAGTCATAAGAATTACTCTCATAATAATGACTTATTATAATGAGATATTTTCTCAAAATAATGAGAAACTCATAATAATGACTTAATTTCTCAGAATATTTGATTGTTTTTCCTAATAATAATGATCACTCATTATTATGACTTGAAAACGGGTGCAGAATACAGTTGGTAAACTTATGATACAGTTGTGGCAACTAGCTGCATCTGTGTGTGTTTTATTCAACCTACTGTTGATTTTAGAACGTTAAAACTTCAAAACATGATGTGCAAATATCCTACTATTACTGTAAAGTAAATCATTAATATGAGAAATGCTTTATTATTATGAGTAACTCATGATGAGAAAGCATCTCATAATTAGAAACTCATTATGAGACAGTACGTGATTATTATGAGATAATATCTCATTATGAGAAAGTCATTATGAGATCTGATTATTATGAAAATGTTATTATGAATATCTCATTATGAAAGTCATAATGAGAAAGTCATTATGAGGCAGTAAGACATGAGAGTCACAATTATGAAAAATGTCATTATTAAGAGATAATATCTCATTATGAGAAAGTAATGTATATTAATGAGAAAGTATTATGAGATATCTCATTATGAGAAAGTCATTATGAGACAGTAGGTCACAATAATGAGAAAGTAGGTGATTAATATAAGACAGTAAGTCGATATGAAAAAATATGAAAAAAAACATCTAGTTTTTATTATGAGATAATTTCTTATTATTATGAGAAAGTGTCATAATAATGAGAAAGTTATTATGAGTCACAATAATGAGAAAGTCATGAAAAACTAAGTTATAATGAGATAGTAAGTCATTATTATAAATAATATCATTATGAGAAAGTATTAATGAGAAAGTAAGTCACAATAATGAGTAAGTCATTGTTGTGAGAAAATAAGTCAGTATTATGAGAAAGTTTCTCCTTATTATGAGATGTTGTCATTATTATGGGAAAATATCTCATTATTAAGAGAAAGTCTAATTCGAGAAAATAAGACTATTATAAGAAACTTTGTCATTATGAGATGTTAATAAGTAATTCATTATGACATTAATATTTTCATGGTGGAAACAGGCTTCCATAGTTGTGACATGATATTTTTTTGCAGCAAAATATTTCAAACCAAAAACTGATCGCTACATTTTACAAAAACTCTTGTAACATCAAAATATTATCACTTCAGGTATATGGCTCAAGTCAAATCAACAGATTTCGGTGTTAATGTTTTTACTGGTGAGCTGGGTCGCCATTAGCATGCAGGAAGTAAATAAAGATGCCGGCATCGACCAATTTGTTTTATTTTATAAACGAAGTATTGCAACGTTGACATTTATTAAAACAGGCTTTGAAATGAGCAGCAGACGATATTTACACACTATAACTAATACGTATGTCACAGCAATATCCAACCATTTTAAGGTGAATCACACTATTTTCATAACTTGTTTTTATATCCGTTCCTTCCAGAAATGTACTAAATTCAGGTTCTACGTCATTTGAATGAAACTGGGTGTTCTTTAAATGTCACTTAGGAACTTGAAAGTGAGGGAAAATGCTTAAAAACAAAAAAGACCTTTTCAGA
Organism: Danio albolineatus; assembly: GCA_903798035.1. NCBI lineage: Eukaryota > Metazoa > Chordata > Actinopteri > Cypriniformes > Danionidae > Danio > Danio albolineatus. The sequence goes on along the minus strand of CAIGQQ010030612.1, from coordinate 104,234 downwards.
CCTGCACCAGTGTCTGTACCACCTGCGTCACACACAATGGGCTCTTATGGGTTAAGACGGGACTCTTCCTTTAAAAAGACATAAGATAAGAGTCATTCAGTTTTAGTTTAAACAGCTTTTAATACACTTTTTTTGTTATACTAGAACTTTCTTTGCTGGTTGTTTAATTCACCAATTCATGAGTGAAAAAAAAAAAAGGACAACATTTATTTTGTTTATTACATCTTTTTAATTCCCAACCTGGAAATAGCAAATCAATACAGTTTATCTCGCTGTTGCAGAAACCATATTCATACTGCCGAAATCATTGACATGCAAAAATGTTCTCCGCACAGATATTAATATATACGTTTACTGTTTCAGCTGTGAGCCACCGTTCATTAACCGTGTAGAGGATCACATCCAGTAGCATGACGTCACATAAAAAGAGACAACGGAAATTTCCACAAAACGAAAGGAAGTGGACTCTGAAATCATTCGCTGGTGATGATGAATTATTCAGGAGAACATGTACAAAACATGAAATAAATAGACAAACGAACCATAAACTATAATACTGACTAAAGACAACATTTGGTTGCTACGCTGTGAACACAAAGCGATATTTACAAAGAGGAGATATAGCTGATCATCGTTCTAGAAGGTTAAAAATCAGAGGCAATATATTTGAAATACTTGGGTTTGATTACATTTCATCAACACGTAAGATTCTTCGACACATAAAGTAGCCTTTGTGCTTTAGAAAAATAAATAATTTGGAATGGAAAAAATATGTCCTTTTGTTAACTGCTTTGATATTTTCATGTGAGGGATGATCAGCTCTGAATGATCTGATCGCTAGTAGCTGTCATCGGACAATACAAGAAGCCTGTGTCATTTACGTTACATACACCCAATATCTTCATATGTACACTAATTTGTATATTTACAAATGGAGAACGTCGTTATTAAAATACACAAGTGTTGCAGTCGTGGGAAGGTTGATATGGATGCCCGTTTTGCCACAGATTAAAAAATTGGGATTTTCAAAACTCAAACTGCTGACCTTCTCACAATTTCTCACAATCTCAGAAAAAAAAATTGAATTAAAATATAAAAATTCAGTTGCAAGAAATGGAGCAAACTTTGCTCATCTTGTGATTAAATGTATTAATTGTTTTTTTATTTTATTTATTGTGATAACCTATAAACTGTATTATATAAATTGTATAACAAGGCACGCTAATTTCTTTTGTTGCGGTATAAGTAGATTATATATGACTTGTTCTCAAAATTGTGTTTAAAGAAATATTTGACAAAAATTCTGAATTGCAAACTAGAAATGCTGAATTCACACTTTTATTTTGCAAAGTAAGTTTCCAGTTTTTACTTTCACTCAGAATTGTGAGACGTAAGCTTAAAGCTGCAATGAAAAAAGGTCTGAATTTTGAGAAATTACCTTTTTAATTCTTTAATCCTGTGGCAAAAGCAGTATAAAATTATAAGGCAGGCGAGGAACTTTAAAAATAACATTTCTGTATGTGTTTAGGATGGTAATTAACAAAATTCTTTATATATAGATATATATTATAATTTATTTATACACAACTTACATGTTTTCTAATAAGAATCTGTGCTTATTGATATGGTTTCTGTTATTTACAATCAACATTCCTGGTTTAGTACAGAAGCAGTTCTTGGTTTTGGATCAAGAAAATCAGTAGACAATTAAAGAAAAAAAAAAAGTGCTTCTTGTTCGCTTGATTCGTCCTCTCTGGAGGATTTTGCTGATATGAAATCTATGCAAACCGTCACGGATGAAGAGATTTTTTTTTTTTTTTTTGTGGTTTTACTGCAGATACCGGTAAACTTTGAAGCAGTGGTTTCCAGAATCAGCTACAACAACGTGTCCGTCAGAGGTCAAAGCCAGACCCTGCGGCCCGTACAGAGGGTCAGCGCTGGTGTTGATGTAGGACAGGAATGAGCCTGAGCTGTCAAACACCTGAAAGAAAACACATACACTTTTTCAAGAGGTCACAAAAAAAAAAAAAAAAAAAAAAAAAAAAAAAAAAAAAAAAAAAAACACAAAATCTTTTCTGCAAAAGCCTTTGACTCTAAAACATACCGCTGGACCACAAAAGCACTCCTTATCTTGCCAAAAACACATTGTTAGAAAATACACATTTTACATTTTTGCTAAAAATCATTAAAAAAAATTAGGTAAAGTTCATGTTTCCTGAAGATGTTTTGTAAATTAAATACTGTTAATATATTAAAACTCAACTTTTGATTAATAATATAGATTTTTAAGAACTTAGTTTGTATAAATGTTAACAATATTTCACTGTGTTTAGATTTTTTTGAACCCTTAGACAGATTTTCAATTAGTTGCATCCCTGCCAAATATTCTCCTAAAGGTATACATTAACCTTCAGATAATATCATATCTCAATTTCCAAAATCTGACATGACTGATTTTGTGGTCCAGGGTCACATATGTCATTGAAATTACATATTAATCTTGAACCAATTTTTTTTAATTAATCAATTACTTAAAGAAATACACAAACTAACTAACTAACTAACTTCTAGAAGATGTAAAAGAAGACGACTGAGTACCTGTATTCTGCTGTTGCCCCAGTCTGCTACAATAATGTTCCCATTCACATCCACTGCGACCCCTGTGGGGGCATTAAACTGTCCATTTCCTTCTCCGTGAGACCCAAACTTAAACAAAAACTCCCCATCCGCACTGTAAACCTGGGGAAACACAAGATTTAATCATAACATATATTTAATAAAACATAATGTCACTTACATATATAGACGCATTGTGTAATTGTTCTAGTTTATACAGTTTTATATGCAAGATGCAAAACACTTCAATAAATATGAATTTAAAATAAGTGGAAATTAGCAGAATAAGAAAACCTGACATTTCCCACAATACCAGAAAAATGCTGCCCAGTATTGGTCACTTTTACTTGTGGAATAACTTTTAATCACCATTGCTGATTGCCAATAGTAGTTTTGTTTTCTTTTTTAATGAAAATCCATCCACACCACTAGGTGTCACTTACGTTCAAATCAATTGACATACTGTGTGTAATGTGATATAAAACATTAAGTACACCTTTAATATTTTTGTACCTAAAATTTATTAAACCACAAATTTTTTTCAAAATTCTGAAGATATTTTAAAGATCAATATGACAATGTATATTACATTTACGAGATTTTTTTCACAGTTTAATAATAATAATAATAATAATAATAATAATAATAATAATAATAATAATAATAATAATAATAATAATAATAATAATAATCCCTGTGTTAGCATGGTCATATAATCAGCAAATGTTTATTATGTTTGGTATGGTGGTGGCTAAAAGGGTGATCTTGATGAACTGGAAGTCCACTTTACCACCTACTTTTCATAAATGGCTCACTGAAATGGTGGCTGCTAAAAATGCTTCTAAAATGTTTGAAAAAATCTGGGGTCTCTTTCTTGCTTATCTTTTTAAGAGCTGAAAGTAGGGCACTTATGATTCATGGACAATTTTACACCTACTTTTCCACTCCAATTTTAATGTTTTGAATTTGACCAAGTAAAACTTGATGGCAGGGCTGTGCAATTAATCCAAATCATGATCTGAAATGCTGCGATTGGATAATGAATGAATGTATGAATATTCATCCATTATTCATTTTCTTGTCGGCTTAGTCCCTTTATTAATCCGGGGTCGCCACAGCGGAATGATCCGCCAACTTATCCAGCATCTGTTTTTACGCAGCGGGTGCCCTTCCAGCCACAACCCATCTCTGGGAAACATCCACACATTCTCATTCACACACATACACTACGGACAATTAAGCCTACCCAATTCACCTATACCGCATGTCTTTGGACTTGTGGGGGAAACTGGAGCACCCGGAGGAAACCCACGCGAACACGGGGAGAACATGCAAACTCCACACAGAAATGCCAACTGACCCAGCCGAGGCTCGAACCAGCAACCTTCTTGCTGTGAGGCGAACATGCTACTCACTACGCCACCGTGGCGCCATGTATGAATATACAATATCTAATCTCCTCCACCCAGAGCAAATGCATGACTGCCGTCTGTGTGTAACAGTCTTACTAGACAATTGAGTGAGCACACTTTCATTCTAACTGATCAAAATTGCGCAGAACGCCCACAAAAAAAAACAAAAAAAAAAAACAGGAAAGTGCAGACCAGAGGGATGATGCCACTTCAGAAGC
>CAIGQQ010030612.1:83175-99588 GCA_903798035.1 Danio albolineatus | reverse complement strand
ATATATATATATAATATGGGAATATTTTGGTTTCCTAGTACCAGACACAAACAAAAACAGGTCATTTGTAAGAGCTGTTGCAGAATTGTTGCCAGCATGAGGACATATAACAACAAGCACCTAAAAAAACACCCCAGGCAGCTATATAAGGAGTGTGATTGAGCTGAAGCTTAACTAAAAAGTTATCGCAAATCATATCGAAATCGCAATATCTTGTCCTAAAGAATAATAATAATAACAACATTTTAAAAAATTAAAAATTAGATATCGCAATTAGATATTTTTCCCCAAATCGCACAGCCCTACTTGGTGGTGTTTATCATTTACTTTACATGGTGCAGTGCTTTTTTTTCATTGTTATTATTATTTATTTTGTTTTATTTACTTACTTATTTATTTATTTATTTATTTATTTGTATTTTTTGTTAACATTTGTATAAAAAGAATTATAGATTGTATAAATGTGTTTTGTTCTGTTTTGTGCTTATAAAAACCCTTATAAATAAAATAATAATAATACTAATAATAATAATACTCTTCTTTGTTTTGTTTTTACATTTTAACCACAATAAATTCAACTAAACTAAACCTTAAAAGAAAACAGAAAGATTTACATTTTAAAACAATAAAACTATAATAGATGAACTATAATAGATATAATAAACTATAATAAAAACTAAATTAATGGGCGCCACGGTGGCCGAGTGGTTAGCACGTTTGCCTCACAGCAAGAAGGTCGCTGGTTCGATCCCCGGCTGGGCCAGTTGGCATTTCTGTGTGGAGTTTGCATGTTCTCCCCGTGGTTGCGTGGGTTTCCTCCGGGTGCTCCGGTTTCCCCCACAGTCCAAAGACATGCACTATAGGTGAATTGGGTAAGCTAAATTGTCCGTAGTGTATGTGTGTGAATGAGAATGTATGGATGTGTTTCCCAGAGATGGGTTGTGGCTGGAAGGGCATCCGCTGCGTAAAACAAATGCTGGATAAGTTGGCGGTTCATTCCGCTGTGGCGACCCCGGATTAATAAAGGGACTAAGCCGAAAAGAAAACGAATGAATGAAAAACTAAATTATAGTGCAGATTATCTAATATTTTCTTATTATAGTACATATATATGCAAGTACATATATAATGCCATTTTAATGATCACTTTCTTTAAATCATAATAACTAATATCGTAATTACCTTTAAAAAAGTGTTTCTATGATATTCTGATCTGTAGATATGGTTGAGCTCTCTTTTTTTAAAAAAAGTATTATTTTAAGGGTTTGCTTGTTCTATTTTATTGTTCATCAGACGGTGAAAGCACAGCCTGAAGAAGATCCACTCACCTTGACGGAGTGGTTATGAAAGTCTGTCACCACAATTTCATTTTTGTTGTTGACAGCAACAAAGTGCGGGCCTGAAGGACAGAAAGCAGAGACAGAGCGATTCAGACTTGATGAAGAAACAGAAAGAGAGTGAAGCGGACAGCAGGAATGGAGATCTGGTCAAGCCTTCATCCTTATCATTGGATTAAACTATCAGATTTTTGCCCAACATCTGATTACAAAACACAAATCACAAAAACATGATCTAAACTCAAACAGTCATTTGAAAAAGACAAATCAGCACATTCTGGGATGAGGATTCACTCAATACTTACTGAACCCAGGGCCAGATTTACTAAACTTTTGCTCCAGTGCACACTTTGAACCACTTTTGTCTAAAAAGGAATGGGAAAAACACAAGGGTAAGCAGAGACAAATTAATGACAGAGCAAAAGGGATTCACAACTGAAAGAAAAAGAAGAGCATACATCAAGCGGTGCGAGAATGCAAATCGTCTTTATGTGCTGGAATGAATATAAAGCAGTTGAAAAGGAACAATGAAAGATGTACAACCTAAAGCAGGTGCACAAACCACATGCATATGCTTAACAAGAGGAAGAAAAATAAACAGGGGGCGTATTACAGAAATATCCTAACTTTAAAATCTGCTTGGTAACCATTGTCATCTTCAGTTAGAAAAAATCTATTACAGAACAGCAAATCCTAAGCCCATTATATTAACTACAAACAAGAAGGTGGTATTACAGAAACCGCAAAAAAAAATGTGTGAAATCAAGATTTGTTTTGATAATCTTCAATCAAAACTGACCATTCGCTTTTGCCTTTGGAGTGGCGGTTTCTCTGTTGACTAGTTTGACAGCTTCAGCCACAATCTTCTTAACCATACCCCTCTGACTGTTTGCTATGAGGGAATGATGCGCAATACATAAAATAAAATAACATAAAAATCTCACCAACTTTGCTAACAATGCTAAAGTCAGCTATTCTGCTTTGAAAATGTGTGTTACGTGCTGGAACGGCTGTCTTTGTTTTTTTTAACCCACCCACTGCCACTTTAGCCAACTATATTTTAGCACCCTGGGTTGCCTTGGTGAAAAAAAAAACGCATATTTCATTCAGCCAGGATAGCTCATAAAGTGTGCGTCCATGATTGAAATGCAGCCTCCTGTGGACAGTAGCAGACTCCAAAATGAGATGCAGATTCAGAGTTCCACATGGGGTGGTTATTAATTACCAAATAATATAAATATTAAGAACGTAAACCTTAGGTGAGCAGGTTACATTGTAACCCTGTCTCATAACAAGATTTGCAGTGATGAGTAATTTAGCTGTTTGTACCAGACGAAACACAACAGAAATTTTAATACAGCCATTCAGTCGCAGAGAATAGTACACTCACTGCACTCCAACGACATGTTAGGGTTTATAATCGTATTAATACATATTAAACATCTTTAACACTATTAAATGTACATGCTAAATCACTGATATGTGTTTGTTTGCAGGTGAGATGAACTCTCTACTGCTGCTTTCAGTAGAATGCCAATAAATGTCATGTAAAATATTTAGCACTGAATAAAGCACATGTGGTGTGCCTGTGGAAAACATTGTCAGTTTATCCTGTTGTTCAGCAAATAGAAACCGTTTCTAAAATATAAAATTTCAGGTGTTGGTAGGAACAAAAACTCCTTTTAATATGAAAAATATTCCTTCTGTTGCTGTTATTTCGAACACGGTTTAAATCAGCCCTAAATCAGCCTTTTGGCTCAATATACTGCTGTTGCTGTCGACAATCTGGCAACCTGTGCGTACGTGTGTTTTGAAGCAGGCGTGCAATACCTTGTTCAACCACTTGGTGTCAAACTTACATACAGCACCTTTAGCAAATTAAATGTGCTCCATAAATAAAGTTGAAGTAAAAAAAATAATTAATTAAATAAATAAATAAATAGGTTAAAATGATTAAATGAAATGATTAAAAATGGAGAACGGAGATTAATTAATTAACGGAGATGTTTAATTATATAAAGTCTCTTAGAGGATACTGAAAATGTGAAGATTTCCATGACAAAACACTTATAAGTAATTAGCTTACAGACTACCGCACAACCTGATACAGTATTACAGTTAGCACAAGAACTGCAACCAGCATTTGCACTCACCTGAAGGTTTCTAACAAACCTGAAGAAATTAATTAGTTTGAGCAGATGTTTAATTATGGTTAAAGCTAAACTCGGCAGAGCTGCGGCCCTCCAAGAACTCAGTTTGACACCTGCGAGTTAAAGTTTGCTTCTGTAATACCAATTTGTGAAACATTTTATTTTAACGTTAAATATATTAGTTATAAGAAGATTTCTGTTATATGCCCCCAGATGTGTTTAATAATAGCAAAACAAGCAGCAGAGGGGAAGTGTTGGATGAACTACAAAAAGCATAACTAATATGTGCACGTTTATCCGTTTCATGGTTATTCATAGTTGACTACAACTAAAACAGCAACAAAACAAAAAAAACTAAAAACCTATTACTTAAACATTTTAAAGACAGTTTACAACAATAATAATTTAAGGTTCATTTGGATTTTGGGTGAACTATCCCTTTTAGTTAAATAAAATAAACATTGTAAATTAAAAATATTAAAACTATATATAACAAATTTACCTAATTAAAACAAAAACTACAATAATTCAAAAATTTTATTTAGTTTAACTTGATTGATCAATATAACTATATCAAATGAAATTACTGACGTGAAATATAATTCAAACATAAATAAAAAATAGTGCTGGGCAAAAATTAATGGTATCCAAAACAAAACTTTGTACTGACATAATTTAAGTGTGTGTGTACCCTCCCAGTAAATTTATTATGTATTTATAAATCCACAGATGCATGAATATATTTGAGAAATTGTTTATATATACAAATTACATGTACATTTAAATATCTATGAAACAAATATGTTTTGTATAGTTTTGTTTCTATGTACAGTATGCGTTTGTATCATATATACATAATAAATATATATAATACACACACATATATTATGCCAAAACAAACTTTTATTATGGATGCGATTTCTCTTTGCCCAGCAATAATAAAAACTTAACTGAAAAATATGCTTTAAAACATGTATTACATGTTACAATGCCGACTGAGACAATGCAACTGAAAATATGGCTCTTGCTAAAGTGAAACAAAGGAACAAAACTGAGGCAAAGGAAATATAGACAGGTGTATCCTTTCAGACACTGGAACTGAAGCCTGGGTAAATCTGGCCATTTCTGTTTAAAACACAGCAGCCTTTAGCGCCGTTTGTTTCCCCAGAATGATTCTTAGTTGTTGCTTTTGTAGTCAATCACCCTTAGGCTCTTGTTTCTTGAATGTTTAGGGATGAATTTCAACATTTCTGAGTTACTGAGTTGGATAAATGAGAGAGTTTAGGAAAAGAAGTTAGAAGACAAGTGTCACAGCAAACAACAGAGGGCGCTAAATCACTCCTGCAAACCTTCAGTGCTGGGATACAACATAAAGAGCATAATCACATCACAGTGTTGTTCATTGGGCTTTCTTCACTGTACCTGCGAACTGTCTGTCTGAAGTCCCCCTCGCTCCGAACTTGGTCACTAGTTTGCCATTGGACTGAAAGATGAAGACACAGCAGGCTTTATTGTCCACTGCGATGATATGACCGTTTCTGTCCACAGCCACTCCTTTGGGTCCCATCAGACGACCAGCACCAATCTTATTCTGCATGAACACAGATGAAAGAAAGATGATCGTATTACATGTCTAAAATATTTAGGAGAGAGATAGAGAGAGTGGGAGAGAAAGAGCTTAAATTGAATTTATTTCAGCTAGTTGCTAGTTTTCATGTGGTTTAATTAAAAGTTAAAATAACTAAAACCAGAAAAAAAATAAAAACAACAACATACATTTTTTTTTATAACAATAACAAAATAAAAACAAATAAAAACTATGAATAGAAAAAGGATAAATGCAAAAAAAAAAATTACATTCGAATGAAAACAGACAATCATGGTAAAGAGTAAGAAAATAAAATACATTTTAATTTTACAAAGAAAAAAAGTGTGTGTGTGCGCGCGCGTATGAAATAAGTTTAATTTAGTTATATACTAAACTAACTAAGGTTGCATTTACACTGCAGATCTTGATGGTCAATTCCGATATTGTGACTGTTTTTTTTTTTTTTTAATGACTGGCTTACATCATCTTTTAAAAATGACTCGAATCAGATTGTCTGCATTCGCACAGGAACGGCAAAGGCGCAGGCTCAATGACACGGAGAAAAAAAAAAGAAAAAGCGGGGGCTGACTGACAGCTGATAATAAAAAAGCCCTCTTTTCTCCATTTCTGTATTTAATGTGTTCACAGGGGTTTATTTTTTTAATTCACAGGTTGACAGGATGCTTTACTATAGTTTATGAGAGAAAATTTCTCATTTTGCCATCTTGTTTTAATTTAGGCCTTTTAAACCAGTAGGCATCTTAATTGTAATGTCCATGGCATGATTTATGCATGTGATGTATGCAACAGTATTATATTAGTTTGTATTGGTGGCGGATGTTGTTCTCTCTCTCTCTCTCTCTCTATTCCTTGTGTATGAGATTACTGTATTTAAGGTTTGGGACTGGACTGTGCTGAAGTCTGTTCTGCAATGTAAGTATCAGAGTTGACGTCATTCGCTACAGTTTTTAATGATGCGCGACTCACATTGACAGGTGAAAATCTGATCTACCCGCTTACACTGCAGACATGCGGGCACATATCCGATTCATATCGGATAAATTTACACATATGAACACGAATCTGATTTGAGTAAATCATAATCCATGTGATTTTTTCCTGCTAACACATACATGGGCAATATCCGATCTATGCCACATGGGACAGAAAATAAAAAATAAAAACTTGGTCACTTGAACCATGCAGTGTACATGCAGCGTAAAAGCAACTGTAGTTAATACTAGCTGAAATAAAAATAAAAATAAATTATACATAATACACTGTGTCACATAAATTTGGTTCATTTAAAAAACAAAATAATATTTAATTTGTATTAATGTTGTATTTAATGAATTAACTATTTAAAGTCTTTTTAAGGATATTTGTGTGAAAATCTAAACATTCAAAAGTCTTTCATGTGACTTTATGCATTCTTGGTAAAAAATAAAAAATAAAAAAAAATCTGTAAATCAAGATCACCTTGAACTTCCCATCAGGGGAGAAGATACTGATCCATCTGTTGTCATAATCAGCCACTATAACATCTCCGTTGGTGTCCACTGCCACTCCGGTGGGCCTCTGCAGTTGTCCCGGAGAACGACCTCGCACCCCGAAACGTGCTTTAAACTGCCCATCATTGGTAAAAACCTTCATTACAACAAACAAATTATCAAATCTTGTATTGAATATCTTTGTCTACTGTTTTTTTTATATACAAGAATTATATACAGAACATTGGTATGACACGAATAACCACAACATCCACTAAAATTGCTTACATCTTTTTTTTTTGGTTGAAAAAAACAAAACAAAAACAAATTTGAATCAAGTATAGTTATATTTTAATTAATTGAAATACATAGTTTATTTCAAAATATAAAGTAAAAACATGATTTGACTTTAGTATGGTAAAATCATGTTAAATAAAACACCTGCAACAAAAAACGCAGAGGCTAAAGAAAAATGATGACTCACTCGCTGCCTGTAGGTGGCACTTTTAGAACAGCTGTAATAATTACATTTCTAGCAGTGCACCGATTGTGTGTCAAGAATCTGGAACCAGACTATTAAGTTTTTTTTGTGCCGACCAGACAATTATTTGTATTTAGTTCGGCAGATATCTGTCAGCATTTGTACACAAAAATCACTGAAACAGCTTTAAAGTGTGATAAAGCAAATGAACATTTTCCCACAGACTCATTTTCTGGGTTCAAGTAAACATTCGGGAGAATTGGTGATTGGAACTGGCCATTTTGAAACAAAAAAAATCTGAATTGACCATAGAAAATCATGACTGGTGTATCACTAGCTGTTTCATTGATTACTGTTGTAAACAAAGCATCTGGACTGGTATTTAATATGCATTATGTTAGGAAGATATGGAGATTTTGTATTCTAGTCTGTAACAGAGATTGTACTCATTTGGAGCAAAAACAAGCCTATTGCAATTTCCAGGTTGTTGATCAGTGCATCTTTGTAACATTCTTTCTGTTCTTTAATTGAAGATAACACCAAACACCATAACACCAAAACAAATCCCTTGTGTGTAAACACTCGTGGCAATAAAGTTCTTTCTGATTGTGATTTAGCTCCACTCATCAACTGACCTGTATGCACTGGTTGTTGCTGTCTGCTACGATGACTCTGCCGCTGGTGGATGCAGAGATGCCCTGTAGATTGGTGAACTCACCCTTCTCTCTGCCCCGAGTGCCTGATGGGTACCAAAACAGAGCATTCAAGATGAACACAACATTTACCAACATATGCAGATATCAAAAATCACACTACTGGCAGTTGACCTTTATTTTAATGTGTCCTTGTTAAAGGGTAATTATACTTTAAAGTGCTGAGTAATAATAATCAAGAACATGTAATATAGGCTTAGGTTTACAGTTAAAGATTTGGTTTAAGGTTAGATCCATGTAATTATGGATAATGTACTGTTTTTACTGTATTAAGCAAATTTCACATTTACAACAAGGACATTATTAAATAAATAAAGTGTTAAGTGCAGAGCTGTTTTACAGCTATAATAATACTAAACACCAATAATAATGATTATTATTACGAGAATAGCTGAAGATAAAGTCATGATTGTGAATAATATTGCAGACTTCTTTCATTGTTTTTATTATATATTATACAAGAGACTTTATTAATTTCTATTATGATTATATATTTATATTTAGATATGATGAAATATTATTCTTTTCATTCATTCATCCATTTTCTTTTCAGCTTAGTCCCTTTATTAATCAGGAGTAGGCACAGTGGAATGAACCGCCAAGTTATCCAGCAAATGTTTTACGCAGCGGTTGCCCAATCCAGCTGCAACCCATCACTGGGAAACATCCATACACACTCATACACTACGGACAATTTAGCCAACCCGATTCACCTATACTGCATGTTTTTGGGGGGAAACTGGAGCACCCGGGGGAAACCCACACAAACACGTGGAGAACATGCAAACTCCACACATAAATGCCAACTGACCCAGCCGAGGCTCGAACCAGCGACCTTCTTGCTGTGAGGAGATTGTGCTACCCACTGCGTCACTGTGATATCCTATTCTTTTCATATTGAACTAATTAAAATACAAAACAAAATACAAAATTATGTGTGTTTTATATATATATATATATATATATATATATATATATATATGTGTGTGTGTGTGTGTGTGTGTGTGTGTGTGTGTGTGTAAATAATATAAACTAAAATGACTAATATAAACAATCTAATCTATTATTATTATTATGATATTACTAATTTATTTCTGTTTTTTCTTTTAAAATCTCTTTGCGTTATTCTCAAATTTTCTTGTTCATGATAGTTCACAACTTAATGAAGCATGTTTCTTACCCACTCTGTAAATCAACTCATCCTCGATGGGGTTTTCCTTCTTTTTGGTGGTGCTGTACATGCTGGAGGGTCTCCTGACTGCCTTCTGCCTGATGTGTCCTCCTGTCCCACTTGGAGATTTGACCCTCCTCTTCACATCATCCGGAGACTGAGGCACATCTGACGGCTTTATGGCCCTCAATCTAAACGGGCTGCCCCGTACCGGCTGTCCATACAGCATCAGAGAGAACGAGTACTCGCCTTCACCCTTCAGTGTATAACCAACCTCGTACGTCCCGTTCTTATTATCCACCACCTCCGCCTCCGTAACTTGCGCTCCATCCTGCCCCATGATCTCCGCTCGGAGAGCTGCATTCCCTGTCCTCACCAGTTCGCTGTCTTTATCTTTAGTGGTGACGGTCACAGTCACGTGCTGGCCGACCAGAGCGTGTCTGAGTCCCTCTCCAGTGGCTACGCTCGTATGTCCCACAGCCCCCGTCGTCAGCAGGACGCCCAGATTTTGTATAGAGCGCCGCAGTCCCTCCGTCTCGATCTGACAGTCCAGGTGGGCATTTTCATGTGGTCGTTCAGGGAAGTCATGGCAGGCCAGAGCACTCACCCGCTCGCTCATCTGCTTCTGGACCAGCAGGACTTCAGTGGCGCTGCCATGGCTCAAGGCCTGTTCGGTGAAACTGCAGCTGCTCTGGATGTGCTCTTTTCCCTGCAGGAGCGACGATAACTGTGCTTGGAGAACCTGAAGAAAAAGGAGAAGTGAATATCCTTTTCTGCATCTCTCGTATTAGTTATTGGTCATGCACCGGAGTAATTTGCAGCCAATTTTCAACAAATTTTCAGACAAAGTACAAAATATGTTAGAATATATTTGATTGTATTGATTCATACAATCATTGCACTACATACCAATTTGTGAATGTTCCCATCCACTGCACACATACATTTGTAAATGTATGATATACGTATCTAGATATCGATTTGTAATTTCTGTTTATAGCGAATAACAACCTGAATATTAAATTCATATCTATTTTCATATCCCTAATAATTAATAGCAATCTGTACAGCATGTTCATCTATTTCTAAATCTGTAATTAGCATGACTTATATATTATGTTCATAGTACAGTACATGCATCTGTAAATGTTATAGTTTTCTATAAGTGCACTTATAGCTGTATCCTGCACCACGTGTACATGTGTAATGACAATAAAGTTGAATCTAATCTAAAACATATAGTCTATCTAGATCTTGTTACTCCTATGAAGCTTTAAATAAAGTATGGGAGTAAGGTCCAAAAAACTGTAAAGAATCAGTGAAGTGTTTTTAAAAAACTGGGTGTAACGAAGTGTCATTATTCGTCTCACAGTTCATCTATCGATTGTTAAAATGCAATTAATAAGAATCAAAGGGATCCCAGTTCACCCAACACTGAACATTCTTCATTTACTTACCTTCTACTTTTCAAACTTGTTAGACTTTATTTCTGTTGAACACAAAAGATATTTTGAAGAATGGAGGAAATCACTTACTATTAAGGTCCAAAGTATTTTTTAATTGTTATCGTGTTACATGTTGTCGTTTTATAGCTTTCTTAAAATACATATTTTGTGTTCTTCTTTTGTGTTCAACAGAAGAGAAAAAAAACAGATAAATGTTTAAAACCACTTGATGGGTGTAACAGTGAGTAAATTTTCATTTTTGGGTGAACTATCCCTTTAAAATATTACTTTTTCAGCAGACAATGAATAACTCCAAAATCCCACAACACGTCTTTCTGCAGCAACATTACAGATGTATTAAATATTAAGGTACTTAATATTAAGAAATACAAAAAAGAAAATGATTATTTTTGGCCCAGCTTATTTGGTATCTAACTGGTTTCATGTATTTTGAATAAAAGTTTCCCAAACTGAAAGTGCAACATTTAATTTAAAATGAAGCAGGCATGTACAGCAAAAAGGTGGATTCGTTAAAAAATTAAATAAACAAAAAAATAATAATAATAATAAAAAAAGGGGGGGGGGGGTCTATCCAATCCTGTGACTTCATCTCATTATGTAGGAATCAAGATTATCCTGAATGACTCAAAATGTACTTTAAGATGTCAATGGATCAGTCGGTGGCCTTTGATAGTGATTCTGGAGATACATATTAAAAAGAAGACAACAATCTGTCTTCCTAATTGTCTGATTTATCTCTAAATGCTTGCTACAGAAATATAAAGCAGAAAACAGAATCAAATCAAATTTTAGATTAGCCAATGTGTAATTGTGATTAACACTATGAGAGATCTTTTTTTTTTTTTAAAGGTTCTATTCAATTCAAGCTTACTTGTACAGCACTTTTCAAAATAATTACTGTTCCAAAGTAGCTTTACAAATAGTGCAGGTCATTACATTACATTCCTTCCACAAAAGTGCCTCAAAAAAGGTGGAAATATTGAGGATGAGAATTGGAAGGAGCACAAGCTGTCAGCTGCTCATTTCTGACCTTCTGCTTGGTGCTACAGATGTTCTCCAGGTCGGTGATGAGCGCAGCCTTGCGTTGGTGTAAAGCCCTCTCCAGCTCCTCAAATGTCATGTTGATCTCATTGACGGCTTCATTCTTCCTCTCTGTCAGCTGTTTAGAGATTTCATTCACCATCTCGATGGCTGCTGTTAGCTGAGGAAGTCTGAAAAAATAAAAAACAATGACTGAAGCGACAGTTAAAGACCAAAAAAAATTGAGCCCTCCTGTTTTTTTTTCCAAATATTTCCCAAAGGGCTTTTTAACAGTGTTTTTTTCCACACATTTTTATGCATATTATTTTTCAGTAACTAATTTCTTTGCAAGTCTTTGACATGATTACTGTAAATAATATTTTACTATTTATAAGATACTAGTATTCAGCTTAAAGTGCAAGTCATTGGACAACAGTGGTTTGTTCTGCAGCCAATTGAAAACAATTCTTAAGGGGGCTAATAATATCGACCTTAGCAGTAAAACCTTTTTTGTTTCAAAGGTGTGGAGTTGTGGTGATGGTGGATGGATGCTGAAAGTTGAGAGAAAACGGAGGTAGGACATGCTTGACTATTTATAGGGGTTTGGTCTTATGCTGATTGAATAACAGAATGATAGTCAATAATGAATTAGCCTCATAAAAATATTTGCACATGCTCCCCCTAAAAATGTGTTGTGTTTATAAAACACCACATAATAGGAAATACAATGAAAAATTTCCTTGCTTTGTTAAACATCACTTTTTGTCATCAACAATATATACACACTCACAGCACATAGCACCACAGTGAACTTTTTTAAGAACACACCATATGTTACACCAGACAAAGTACGTTTATTGACCTAAATATATGGTAGACTTAACACCCTTGGTGTCACACAGGTTGCCACTGCAACAGGTTAAAAGGCATGTTCAGGGCCGGATTAACCAATGGGCATTATGGGCACAGGCCCAGGGGCCCATGCGCACCTGGGGCCCCTGCGAGGAGGAAAAAAAATTTAGATTTTGGAGTGCAAATAGCGCACCTCGTTGGAATAAGCTAGTTAAGTGGTTCCCACCAATCACTTTTTGATTGACTAGACAACAGAACTAAAGAGCTCAACTAAAAGCGGTGTGAGTGGCGTAGCTCGTAAAGCGCAGGTCAACATGTTTTGATGCGATCAATCATGAACACGAGTCTGATAAACACATTCTTCTTATTTTCCTGAACATCAGATTTTGCCTACTCTTCATCACGAGGAAGTAGGAATCATTAATGTGTGTATTATGGAAGACTCCGATTCATAGAACTAGATTGGAGAGGTGTTATATCCAAATCATAAGCATTATAAGTTTTTAGAAGTTATTCTAAATAACATTCATTTTATTAGTATTTTTTTAAAATGCTTTAAAAATAAGTTAAATCTTTGCAGACTAGAAATTTATGTACTGTATATCATTTATTTAAAAAAATGTGGGCAAAACATTATAGATTAATTTTATTTAAAAGAATATTATATTAATCTTATTTTTTAATTTAACTATAGGGGTGCGGCCAGGTAGGGGGCCCTACAAGACATTGTGCCCAGGGGCCTCTGAGTTCTTAATCCGGGCCTGGGCACGTTTGAGTGTTTTCGAATGTGCCCCATTGTCAGGTTTGTTCAGTTAATTTACAACTAAATTACAAAAATAGACACTTACACTGAATTCCAAAATTCTCTCGCCAAAGTTTACATCACTGACAAACTAGACTTTGATAATACATGTCAACAAGGACACTAAGATGAATTTTTACTTAAAACGTTTTACGTTCTTAGCTGAAACGCTTATGTAAAACACCACATAATAGGAAATACAATGAAAAATTTCCTTGCTTTGTTAAACATCACTTTTTGTCATCAACAATATATATACACTCACATCACATTGCATACATGACATCTTACAAGCATAATTTCATACTATTTAGGGGCTTTTATATAATAATAATAATTCTGATCATATTTTTTCATGCAATAAGCAGCATGTAATGTGCTGTCATTATTATTATTATGATCAACTGAATAAAACAGCTGTCTGTTTCACACCAGCCTTTGTACCTGTTGCGTATGGCATCCAGCTGGCTCTTCAACACTGCTTTGTGCTGCTCTAGGACGTCCCGCAGCGGAACAGTCACATGCTCTCGATGCTCCCCTTCTGTGCAATCCAGACACATGGCAGTCTCACACGACTCACAGTAAAACTCCATCACCTACAGGGGCAGCAGCGAGCAAAGCATTCGCTCAGCATCCTTATGCATTATCAAAAGGCGCTAATGTACGCTAACTGGCCTGAACAGCCTAAACACACATGTATTATGACTTTGAAGAGACATAAAAGAAAGAAGCTGGCAGCCTTCAGGGGTGTTTTTAGAGGGCAGTGCAATGAGCAGAAAGAGACTCAACAGCCTCTGCCAAAGGAAAATTGGCTCAAATTTAGAGAGATGACAGGTGGATGAGGAATTCCCGTTCACTTGTAGCTCTACTGATGTTAAAGGTGTCCTGAAGGGCCTTAAACATGAAGACGGAGCGAGACATAAAGAGTAGCCTCACGCCCCTTTTATAAAACAGCCAATAATGTTTTATTTATTTAAGTGGTTCTCAAACTGTGATACGCGCACCACTAGTGGTACACAAGCTTCCTTCTAGTGGTACGTGGAGGAATCTCTGAATAGTTAAAGTAAAAATAAATAAATAACACACTTGTGCCACGTACGATAACACCGATGTGATCAGTAAATTGATTTTAATAGGCTAAACCTTTTATTTAAGTGGCTGACAATAATTAATATTCTTAATTAAAAGAATTAATCTGCCTTGTTTTTGAACTGTGCAGAGCTGTACCTGCTTCATTTGGCTTAATATGCTACTGTACTTCAATACCGGTTATTATGGTGGTACTTGGATAGACAATTTTTTTCTGAGGTGGTACTTGGTGAAGAAAAGCTTGAGAAACACTGATTTATTTAATAGCTCTTCCAGACTCCAAACTGTGGTTGTAGTTGTTTTTTTTCCTTCGTAAGAATAGCTGACACTTAAATTAAGCATAAAAAATTAATAAAATTAAGCATAAAAATGTTTCTTTTATTTATGAATGTTTTGGTATAATCTTTGACATTGCTAAAAATTCAGATTTACACCTTTAAGAACCGCTGGTTTAGATTGAGCCGCTCAGTTAAATGTGAATAAATTGCTGCTTTCTGCTGCATCTTGTAGAAGACGACATACTTCAGATACTAGAGACCATTTAGACTTGATGAGATAGGGTTTATACGCATTTTTACAACTAAAATTCGATGATTTTTCCATGACTTTCAAGTACATGACCTAATGTTTCATGTAATGTCCATGTATACATGTTAAATGATAAGAAAAATCATGCATCTTCAAAGTTATTACAGCATATCATGGAACTTGCAACAATCTATTTAGTTTAAATTAATTTTTATATCTATGTAAAATGTATTTAGATAATGTTCACACAGCACTAATAATGTGACAGCATGTGTTTGACCATGGACAGAAAAGAAGTAAAGACAACTAACCCATATTTAAGTATTCAGACATTTGTTAAACTAATTTCCATGACTTTTCCAAAACTTTGTAGGTTTTTCAGTTTTTCCAAAACTTTTCCAGGCCTGGCAAATACCATGTCAAAATTCCATGACTTTTCCAGATTTTTCATGGTCGTATGAACACTGACCTGTTAGATTTGAATGCCTGTTTTGGAACGTACTAGTTTACAGATACTAACATACTGATAAAAAGTAAAAAAGTACTTGTATAGTCTGTCTTAGGTTATGTGTAGAGTTTAAGTATTTATACTACATGTATAGTTAGCTGTTAGTATAGTTAAATTACCACTCTGGTATGGTAGTTATGTATAGGTTTAAAATAGCTCTTACATCCAGTGTGGTGTTCATATTTATGATTATGTTTATTTATGTAGCACTGTGGTCCTGCGAGACACAACATTATGTTCCACTGAATGTCCACACATGTAGCGAAATGACAACTCAACTTGACTTGATGTGACTTAATTGATACAAAAAAAATTATGATTTCAAGGGGACTTCAGTTTAATCCTTCTGGAGTTTTACAAACAATATTTGCTTTATTCCATCATGCTTCCATGTGTTGCCAAATTTGGTTTGATCATCAGCTCTTAAGAGGATTACCTTGCCCTCATGATTGGGGCAGGAGAGAGGTTTCCCAGCAGCCGCTGCGCTGACAGACTCCAGCACACTGCAGGCCTCGGGACGGGAGCATTCAGGGTCTCTCTGCAGCACCTCCATGAGGTTTGTGATAAAGAAGTTGTTCTGGAGCGCCGCTACACCTTTTTCGGGCAAGATGGAGGTCTGTCTGCACACGGGGCAAGACAGTGTTAGGGACTGAGGGGGAATGTAGTTCTGTAGGCACCTGTGAGATACAGAGAAGAGCAGACAAACATAATCAAAGACATGATCTAGAGACAGTACACATACAGTTGAAATTAAAATTATAAGCCCTCGTGTGACTTTTTTCAAATATTTCCCAAATGGTGTTAAACAGAGCAAGGAATTTTCCACAGTATTTACTATAATATTATTTCTTCTGAAGAAAGTCTTATTTGTTTTATTTTGGCAAGAATAAAATCTTTTTTTTAAAAAAAACATTTTAAGGTCAATATTATTAGCCTATTTAAGCAATATTTTTTTTTTCGAATGTCCACAGAACTACCACTGTTATACAATAACTTTAACCTAACTTGCCTATTAACCAGTCAATCTTTTTTATTATAATTATTATTTATTTGCAAAAAAAAACAGTTGACAAGTTTGTATCAATATTTGTTTACAATACAAAATATTAATTATTTCAATTGTCAATGAAAAATATACAAGAGAAAGAAAGAAAGAAAGAAAGAAAGAGAGAAAGAAAGAAAGAAAGAAAGAAAGAAAGAAAGAAAGAAAGAAAGAAA
>CAIGQQ010030612.1:54247-66493 GCA_903798035.1 Danio albolineatus | reverse complement strand
TTATATTATATTATATTATATTATATTATATTATATTATATTATATTATATTATATTGTGTCTATGCATGTACATTTTAAAGCAAATTTTTCAGTTTAGTATCTTATAATATTTCAAAATGTAGCTTTTAGCTCATTAAAATAAATGTATATGCTGCATGCTTTCCACACTGATAAATGGGCAAGTGATAATTACGGAAGTGACATTTCAGGTACATGTACAGCATTACAATATTACATTATTATTCTATATAATCATTATTTTAATAGTTACTATAATTTTAACATT
The DNA here is from genome assembly GCA_903798035.1 of Danio albolineatus. Classification (NCBI taxonomy): domain Eukaryota; kingdom Metazoa; phylum Chordata; class Actinopteri; order Cypriniformes; family Danionidae; genus Danio; species Danio albolineatus. The sequence goes on along the minus strand of CAIGQQ010030612.1, from coordinate 66,205 downwards.
GTAATGTCATACAAGCAATCAAAATAATTATTAAATGACAATTTTATATTATACCTATAGTTGTGCAAATGATAGAAAAATACAAAAAATGTATCCAGAAAGGGAAATTTCAGTTCAGTTTCTATTGTATTATTACAACACACTGTTATTATATATACATTTATTTAATTTTTTATTATAATTTTAACATTGTAATGTCACAAGAGCAATCAAAACAATTATTAAATGACTATTATATCAATAGTTGCGCAATTTATAGCAAAACACTGAAAATGTATCCAGAATTTCAGTCATAACATGTAAATATTACAATGTTATTCTATATTTTCATTGTTATTATAATTTTAAAATTGTAATATTATAAGAGAAATCGAAGTAATGATTAAATGAGTGTTATATTATACCAACAGTTTTATGGATAATAGTTTTATAGCAAATTATTTTAAAAATGCTGAAAATTTATCTAGTAAGTGACATTTCAGTTTGGTCATTATTATTGCATATTACTACCATGTTAATCTATATAATCTTTGTTTTTATTTTTATTATAATATAAAAGTGTAATATTATAACACAGAAAACAAAATAATGAATAAATTCTTTTTTTTTTTGGCTTATTCCCTTTATTAATCTGGGGTCACCACAGCGGAATGAACTGCCAACTTATCCAGCATATGTTTTACGCAGCGGATGCCCTTCCAGCTACAACCCATCTCTGGGAAACATCCATACACACACATTCACTCTCATACACTACGGACTTTACAGACGAAATTTAGCCTACCCAATTCACCTATACCACATGTCTTTGGACTTGTGATGGGAAACTATAGCACCCGGAAAAAACTCACACAACTACAGGGAGAACATGCAAACTCCACACAGAAATGCCAGCTGACCCAGCCGGGGCTTCTTGCTGTGAGGCGAACGTACTACTGACTACGCCACGATGACGCCACAATGATTAAATGACAACGTTATATTATACCGACGGTTTTATAGATAATAGTTTTATAACAAATTACAGGAAGATACTTACAATTAATCCAGAATGTGAAAATCCAATTCAGTAATTTCATGTATCCATTAAATGAATGATTCTGTATCTTAAGACAGGCTGAGAGGTTGTTGTTAACATTCATAAACTGGTAATAAATGCACGTGACTATATGTGATAACATTCACCCAGTGTGAGACAGGCTCTTGGCTCGGTCCTGACAGTGGACCATGAATAGCTCATCCGCATATCCTTAATCATATCTCACTCTCTCACTCACTCACTCACTCACTCACTCTCCCTCTCTCTGGACGGTGGGAATATTCCTGTAGGGAATGCATGCATAGCTGGTTACATGAGACGGTCCAGAAATAATCTGATCCTTCAAATAACTACTGTTTGTGTGTGTGCTTTCAAAGGAGATGCTTAAGAACACTTAATGCCTGAAGCAAACAAACAATACCAACAAACAGGTCAAAACTTCAGAGTTTAATCAAGCGCTTGCCGTATGTAAAGTGCAGTGTTTTAACAAAAGCTACTGCACATGTGCTTCTGCCTCTGGTGCTTCAGTGGGGAAAAAACTCACTTACATGATGTGTTTACAGTTTAGGTGTATAAATTATGCAGAAGAGTGTCCTCATTCTGCGGTTCAGGGCTGAACGAGTGTTTTCTGAATAGTGAGTATAGAGGACCAAACCCCGGAGAGTTCAGAAAGGGATGCGGTTTTGAAGGGACGTGATGACGCATCCATCACAAATAACCAAAGCAAACACAGAATATTAAAACACCTCTGAAGATGATATGTTGCATTAGGACGTTGTGTTATGCAAAGGGAATCAGATTTTTCTTTGTGTTTTAAGAGTGTGGTCTTTGTTTTGTTGTAATATTTTCAAAATATTACAGTGTGGCTGTTTACAACTTTATTTTAAAGTTGTAAACTTTATTAAATTACAACTTTATAAAATTACTTGATTTAATTACAACTTTATTAGTAAAGTTTTAAATTACAATTTTTTTCTGCAATTTTGAGTTGTGTTTCTTTCAATGCTGACTTTTATTCTCAGAATTGTGATTTTTCTAGTTATAAACTCTGATCTTACATAAACATCTTACAACTCAGACTTTTCCCCCTCAGAAATAAGATATTCTCGCCATTTAAAGTTATTATTAATTCAAGTGTGTGTTAACTTCTTGCTGTTTCATTCTTTTACAGTTTCTTGCAATTTTCTAAGCTTAAATTTCACAATTTTGGCTTTCCTACTCAGGTTATCATTTTAATTAGGCAATTCTGACTTTTTGTCTCAGAAATGTAAGTTTCTACTGTAAAAAGTGAGTAAATTAGTTAAAATTATTCAGTAAATCTAATATGTGCATAAGTATAAAGATTAACACTTCATTTTAATGTACAATTCATGCTGTTAGCGAACTTTAACTATTGACCTTATTCCCAGCGCATGAGCGGGTGCAGGCATTTGAATCTTTTTGGCAAGAGACTTCCGGTCTCATTCACTTCCATTCATTTTCAGAAATGCCCACATAGTCATGCAACAATAGTCAATAGTGTCTGCAAACAAACCAAGTGGACTAATTCCCCTTTAGACCCCTCAACACCTACAGAAATAACACAACACTCAGACCTCCAGAGAATACTTCAGATTCAGAATAAACTCCTACAAGGCTGTGAAAAAGATGACTTGAGAATGACGGTTTTATAAAGGATGTGCACGTTGTCATGCTTCTTTTATCACATTAGAGAACGCTTGATCATCATCAAACACACACACACACACACACACACACACACACACACAGCAAACACATCCATGCATAGCACAAGTGCCACTGAGACTTTCTTTTTCGCATGCTGATTTTTGAAGCTGTCTTCAAAAGATTAAAAGATCACTTTCAAAATCAATTTTTCCAAAACATTGGATATATCAGACAGTAAGTTTAACGTGTTAAAGGTTCTGGCTTTGTAAATCGTATTTTATTTAAAAATGTCAGGGAAATTTACTAAGCTATTTTGTGTGTTAATCAATATTCGATTAGTTGCACATTTTAAAAGGGACCCATATTTAATATTTACATTACTTTTTGGAAAAAACAAATTATGAAAAAGGATGCAATCTGCAAAACAGTTGAAATTATATCATAAGCTGTTGGTGCCTACACTGTTTTTAATGGAACTCTCCATTTTTTTTAAATAGACCCATTTTACAAGTCACCTAGAGTTAAACAGTTGAGTTTCACCATTTTTGCATCCATTCAGCCAGTCTCTGGGTCTAGCGGGAGCACTTTAACTTAGCTTAGCACAAATAACTGAATCGGATTAGACCATTAGCATCTTGCTCAAAAATTGCCACAAGAGTTTCGATAATCTTCCTATTTAAAGCTTAAATATTCTGTAGTTACATCATGTACTAAGACTGATGGAAAATGAAAAGTTGTTATTTGTTATCATTGTTCTGACACCGCTACACTTTGCAAAACAAATGTGATGAAAATTTGCTTACGTTGGTGCCTAAAATGTGACAGCCTAGCTGAAATAATATAACTTGTCACTATGCTAAGGTTGTGGGTTTGATTCTGGTTAAAAGTACGATTGTAGATTGCTTTGGATAAAAGTGATCAGTTTTTTTTTCACAGCACATATCCTTTAGGACTAGGTCTAAAAATCCATTTTCTTATCATCACAGCAAGTTCAGACAGTGATCTCTTTTGACCCAGTCAATCACACCACTAATGAGAGTTCAGTATCTGTGTATTAAACTAATGTATACACTTCTTAGGATAAATATTAGGTCCTACTTTATATTAAGTGGCTTTAACCATTACGTACTTACTTCCGCAATGTACTTATTGTGTTTATACTGTATCACAGAACAATATTGGTAAGGTTAAGGTGGTATGGGTAGGTATAAGGATGGGTTAAGGTGTAATGGATGGGTCAACAGTGCAATTATGAGTGCAGTTACATGCAGGTACATAAAATACCTCCATGTTATTACATTTGTAATTATTTACTGTAATTACACTCATAATTGCACTGTTGACCCATTCATTACACCTTAACATTAAACGTTTTTTCATAGTAGTTAAAGCCACTTAATATGAAGTGGGAACAAAGACTCTTTATTGACATTAATCCAGTAAAACTATTAGAACCATTCTAAGGTTCTTTGGAGCGTCAATAATGATCTTTCAATGGCATAACTGTGGAAATTCTGTGAAAATTGTGCTATAGACTACTGTTTAAAGTCAGTTTGATAATGTATGTTACTCCACCTTCATATTATGTTGGAATGTACTATAAATATGAACAGACATCTAAAGCTATGCGTCAAAGTAAGCTAAAAAAATAACTGCCAGCATTACCTGACACTGATTATGTTGGGCTTTATGCACAAAAGTCTTCCTTTTGAATAAGAACAAAGATGCGCATTTTTTTAAGGCACAAGCAGACACAAGAATCAGATTTTAAATAGAAACTGGTTAGCGTTTTTATTGTGATAGCAAATGTCACTACCTGTGCATATGTGAACTGGAATGACTGCTTGGGTCTCTATAAAACCACCTGGAATGAGCTAAACTGGTTCTATTGACCGAAATAATCCAGCAGACAAAACACAACACAAAGAGACTGTTCTCCCATTCACACACGCACTAAAAAACACATGGAGACACCCTGAAGAAGAAGAGAGCAACCCGGCAAGCATTTTTTGGGGGTTTAAAAGATATCTCCTAGACATCCAAACCCAGATGTCTTGCCTAAAACAAAGTTGTCATTGAAAATCAAATAGCAATAGTCCAGAAATAACCTCAGGAACGAATGACTATACATGTTAAGTCAGTCTAATCTGTCTGTTTGATGACTGGTCTATTTTTGGACTATGTTCGGATGTCTATTAGATGTCTTTCAAAAACAAAATTGCTAGGTGGAAATGGTCAAACAGACGGCCATAAAATATGAGCTGTGTGTCACTATAGCGAGGTCTTAAATGCGATCCTATAGCGGAAAGAGTAAATAAACACACACACACACACGCACACACGCACACACGCATATACAGTACATGAACAATGGCCATAGATGGCAATTCACGTCACTAAACTAAAGAAGAGACATCTGTCAGCTGAGCTCCATCTCGCTGCTCCTCCATCCATCATAATCTCCAACTGAAGGACGTCAAATGCCATTTGTGAACATGACAATCCCCATCTGACCTCCTTGTATCAATCAAGAGGAATTTTAGTGGTCAAATGTAGAGCAAAATCATACTGGGAAAGGATTTTGTTTGGTTTTGTGACATGACAAAAAGCCTTGCTTCATATATCACCCTCCACTTATGTTTACATTTGGATTTCTAGGCTATACTTTACTTTGAAGGAGACTTTGAGTAGACATTTCAGTGCTCAGAGTCAGTGGACTCACAGTTTCTGGAGTCATTACGTCACTATTCCTGTGAGTTCCTCTTTATAACTTCAACACACTTCTAAGTAGAATTTACTTGCTTCTTAAAGCAATTTCTCGCGCACAAAGTTGATAGTAGAGAGGGGATTTAAACATATGGAAAATCTTTTTCCTATTAACACATCAACAGTTAGATCAGTGTGGAAATTCCTGCAATAAAAACTGCAAATAATAGTCATTCATTTATTTTCCTTCGGTTCAGTCTCTTATTTATCAGGGGTTGCCCCAGCGCATTGAACCACCAACTATTTCGGCAGATGTTTTGCACAGCAGATGCCCTTCCAGCTGCAACCCAGTACTGGAAAACACCTATACACTCTCACAGTTACACATGCACTCATACATTACAGCTAATTTAGTTTACTTATACCGCATGTCTTTGGGCTGTGGGGGAAACCGCAGCACCCGGAGGAAAGTCACGTGAACATGGGGACAACATTCAAACTCCAAGTAGAAATGCCAGCTGGCCCAGCCAGGACTTGAACCAGCGACCATTTGCTGTAAGACGACAGTGCAAACCACTAAGCCACAATGTCACTATGTAAATATTAAAGTATGTGAAATTTTATGCAAAATATGAGTTAAAAAATGTTTTTTATTTGTATCATTGAATGTTTGTTTATGTGTAAGAAATGACCTAATGAGATCTCTGTATCTCAGCTATTTCTTCTAAGTACTCGGGGAGATGAATGAGTGAATAATAGTAAACAAACACTGTGATTTCCTACTGAAAGAAAATTCCTAAATTAATTAAACACTCTAAATTATTCGATTATGGCATCGCTCCTACTGCTGTCTCCTCACTTGTTCTACTGTGTAATTGTATTGGTCTAACCGTAAAGGATGTTAGAATCTGCACTATTTAGCTAAACCTAAAACTATTAAAAATATGTTCTATAAATAATAATAAAATGTTTTTTAGATTACAAAATAAACTTATCTTGGCAACGAGCAGAACTGCAGTTAAGTTCTAAAATTGTTATCATCTAAATTAAAATTAAAAAGACTAAAAATAAAATTATAATTGAATAATAATTGAAAACTATAATTGAAGTGTTCACATGTAAAAGCCTCCAAATGCCATCTGAAAACTTGTACTAAAATGAGCATTTTTCTCTGGCTCCTTTGTGTAGATTCAGTAACTTCACATTTATGGTGATTAATAGGTTCTTTCCATTGTTTTTAATGTCAAATATCTGATCATAAACACAGTAGGAGGCTCAGATAAATGCTAATTTTAAAAGAACATTTCACTTAGAGGTTTTTGCATATGATCTATTCAATTTATTTAGGAGTAATCAGTAGGGCCAGACGGAATCTGTCAACATTTTTTGCTATTTCTGCTGAGTATTTTGTTAAAAATCTGCAGATTCATGCGGAATGACTTTGGGAGTATCATAACTAAAATCTTAATAAATGAAATAAAAAGTAATACCTTTTTAACAATTATTTAATGTTTACATTGCAAATCTAATTAGATCCACTTTATTTGGTAAACAAAGCATGTCTCTCATATAATAGATCTACTACAACACCAAAAATAGTACTTTACAAACTTTATTGTAAATAAATCATATGAATATTTTTATAGTAGTCAATATTATTACTGAAATTAATTTAAAAATCTATTAAATATACATTTACACACATTTACGCAAGCAAATAAACAGAATAAATGCTGGGCTAAAAATCTGCGGAATTCTGCGCACGCAGATTCCGTGTGGCCCTAGTAATCAGTAATTTATGAGCAATTTGAACTTGAATTTGAATTGAATAAATATACAAATTAATCATATCTGAGAACGTTAATTACATTGAACTATAAATAGGGATCAACCTATGATCAATATAATTTCCCTCTTGGCAAACATTAAAGCTAATTAACATAATCAGCAATACTATTTAGCACATCAACATCTGTTTTTAACTAATGTCTACTAGAGAAAGCACTACAATGATTGCCACAAAGTCCTTCCCCTGCTTACACTCTTGTAATGCCATTATTCAATTATTTTTGCCTGCTTGTTTAGATGATAACAAAAGCTGTATACCTATAACATAATGTCACTGTACTAAAGTGTGCCACTTCAGCTAAAAATACAGAAATAAATAGAAAAACAAAGTGGTTTTATTAATGCCAGATCATTAAAATGTATGTCACATCATCATACACAACATAAAAAAAATCTAGATAGTTTTAAGCCACATTTGGGTAATATATGGACAAATACAACAGCTGGGTTAAATTATTAAACAATATTTTATGTTGGTTGGAACATACACAAAACCCCACAGCATTATTTAGAGTGAAAAGATACACTCATCACCAGTGTACACATCAGAATGTACACATTTTCAGAGCAAAGTAAAGCAGGAGACATTAAACTAAGAGCCAACACGCAGTGACGAACACGCGTCATACAAAACAGCAAACACATACACACACACGCACTGTTATTATTTTACGTAAGCACCGAAAGGCTGGCGGGGTGTTTGTGCTCATGCCTGTTTGTGCATGTGTGTGTGTGTGTGTGTGTGTGTATCAGAGATGGCCAGCTGATGGAAAGGGAGAGGCCAGACACTGCGGTCAATTATTCATCACCACAGTCCTGCGTGGTAAAACTCAACATGTATGAGAAGGATGGAGAGAAGACAGAAAGAGGCTGTACTCACGTGAGATACAGGGATAAAAAAAAAAAATGGAAAGAGGAAAAACGCGGACAGGTCTCAGCGATGCATCCGGACCCGTCCCACTTTAAAGACCCTCATCGCAGAGGAGAAGAAGGAGAAAGGGTGAGGTTAAAGTCCAGAAAGCAGGAGAAAGAGAAGCAGACAGGAGACAAGCAGAAGCAGCAGTAGGGTGTGAGCAGTGTATATTGTGTGTGTGAGAGACTGAAGGAGGAGGGGAAGGGAGGATAGTGGAAGGCGATTGGCTGAGAGGAAGAGAGGTGGTGATGAGCTCAGCCAATAAAGATGCAAGGCGAAAGGAAAATGGGAGAGAGAAAATACATCCTATAGATACAGAGGAATCTCTCTCACTTTCTCTGAAAGGATTGCAGCTGGATTAAAGACACTGCTGTTATTTGTTGTTATCAAGTAAAAAATGTGTCTAAACATCACTTTGAAATGGATATTAATGGTTTGAAAAGCAAACTGAACAGAGGTAATGTGTGTTTTAATATTTCAAGTAACTTTTGAGGAATAAAATGTGTAAAATAATGTTCCTGTAATTCAAAGATACATACAGTACAGTTGAAGATACAATTAGAACTATTTTTTTCCAGATGATGATTAAAAGAGCAAGGATATTTTCACAGCATTATATTTTTCTTTTGGAGAAATGCTCATTTATATTAGTTTGGCTGAATCGTATGTTTTTTTAAAATTTATTTTAATTAAATTTCATTAAAATACATTTAGGATAAATATTTTTACTATATATTATATACAGTTGAATTATTAGCCCCCCTGAATTATTACCCCCCCTGTTTATTTTTATCCCACATTTCTGTTTAACTGAGAGATTTTTTTAACACATTTCTAAACATAATAGTTTTAATAACTCATCTCTAATAACTGATTTATTTTATCTTTGCCATGATGACAGTAGATAATATTTACTAGATATTTTTCAAGACACTTCTATACAGCTTAAAGTGACATTTAAAGACTTAACTAGGTTAATTAGATTAACTAGGCAGGGGTGCGTTTCTGAAAACTAGCGTTAACCAACTCAGGTCGCAAGTTCCGTTGTTACAAACATAGTTCGTTGATTTGAGGTTTCCCAATCCATTGTTTCAACGAACATTCGCAAACTGTGTCGCAAACTTGGGCACTTGCAACTACATCTCTGGAGCTGTAGTTAGAAACATAGTTCCTGGGTGTGTTCTATTCCCAGTTATCCCCCTATTCGTTCAGAACATTCCAACATTTAAACTTGAAATTATTTTTAAAAAAAAGTTAAGGTCATCACTCTTAGGTGTAATTTGCATCCAAAGCATTTTTACAGTTTATAGCGATCTTCATGTTTACAATTGCGCTCCCTTCGCAGTGGCCTTTGAAAGATTTATGTCATTTTGAACACAGCCAAGCGAAATTTATGTTACTGTACATCTCCAAAGCTAGTATATTTGTTACAGTCATTGCTCCAAAGCTTGTGAAAACAAAAAACATAGCATACGTTAATGCTTTTATTTTTTAGTAGGTCACTTATTAAGAAATGTATACTGTATATGACATGGGCCTGTTGGATTGAACATTTCTGCAGTGGTTTGCATGTATCATATATATATACTGCTCAAAAAAAGAAAGACTTAAACAACACAATGTAACTCCAAGTGTTTTCTCTCTATCTCTGTCTTTTTTTGAGCAGTAATATTAAAAAATATTACAATTAAAACAAATGTTTAAACTGTACATTAGGGCACTGAAACACTCAAAATTGAATGTATTATTTACAAAATATTTTATACTTAGGCACAAAATAAGGATACATTTTACAGCTGTTTAGATATTTTTACTGGAAAATAAATATTGATTAATCAAAGTATTTTAGCTTTGCACAGAACCACGTCAATAAAAAAACTGCAAACGCATGCACAAACACACACAAACACACACAATTATACAGATTTGTGTCCTGACATGTCACAAAAACACCTACACATGTGTACACACACACACACACAATTATACAGATTTGTGTCCTGACATGTCACAAAAACACATACACACACACACACACACGTACACACGTACACACACAATCACATGTTTGTGACTTTCTCAAAGAATGTCCTCAAGAGTTCAAACGTGCAAAAATAAATCAATAACTCTCCTGTGTGATGGAATTATACGGTGTGTATTCTGCGGGTGCATGAACATCACTCTGAAAAGCCCTTTTGTTGGATTTTTGAGTGCGCAGTAAGGGGGAGGCTTATTTATATTCACAATCAGGAGAAATTAGGGGAAAAGAAGAGATTGCAGGAAAGAACATGATAGGAGAAAAATGAAGGGGACGAGATAATGACTGACTAACTGCACGGGAGCTAATGAAGACAAATGAGTACGGAAAGAGCGAGAACAGCCACCAATGTAGATATTCTCAACAGCATAATAGGACCCAGCAGAGCAGAATGGAACAAAATAACTGCAGAAATTCCAGATCAGGCAGCAGGGGTCACTTAAATCACATCAGTCAAGCAAGATGAGCTTAAAATATCCCTTCTGTCAACTGTGACATCTTGAGCTGCCCTTTGAACTAGTATATACAGCTGCAGTCAGAATTATTAGCCCTCCTGGGAATTTTTTTGTCTTTTTCAAATATTTCCCAAATAATGTTTACAGAGCAAGGAATTTTTCTACAGTATTTCCTATAATATTTTTTTTTTTCTGAGGAAAGTTTTATTTGTTTTATTTCAGCTAGAATAAAAGCAGTTTATTATTTTTAAAAACCATTTAAAGGTCAGTATTATTCGTGATATAAACCCAAGTTCAAATTTTTAGCTTCCTGCGTGTCTGTCTCTGTCACTGACTGCTGTTTATCTGATCTAAAGTAGGGGATACAGACACCCGTGGGAACAATGGATGGGGAGAACAAGCTCATTTGCATTTACAGGCACAGGTTACAAAAACAGCTACACTGTACTCAGAGACCAAAATGAGCATATTCCGAAGGCTATAATAAATAATCTGATGGGTATTTTGAGCTGAAACTTTACAGACACATTCTGGAGACACCAAAAGCTTATCTTACATCTTGTAAAAGGGATAAAATAGGTGCCCTTTAACAAAGATTAATTGTAATTTTTATTACAATGAAGACAATACAGTGATATTTGACAATCGTTTACATTGTCATTTTACACTTAAACTCATTGCTGTTGGAATATCCAGAAAACACTGCAATTTCTTTGGTTTTAATTTATGTTTATGATTTGTTTATTAGACTTTAGAATAAACACATTCCCCACAAAATTATCACAATGTAAAATGTAAAAAAGTATTTGCTAATGGAGTTATTTAAATCATCTTATGAAATGATATTTATATTGCAATATATATATATATATATATATTAGGGCTGTCAAAAAATTGTCACATTGTCACATTGTCACATTAATCACATCCAAAATAAAAGTTTAACATAATATTTGTGTGTGTACTGTGTATATTTTATTATGAATAAATTAATACACACATGCATATACTTGATAAAATGTTGGTTTATATTTAGATATATAAAAAATATATGTGTATGATACAAATTTTACGTTTGAATATGATGTAACTACTTTGATGTAACTTTTTTTATATATAGTTTTGGCTTCTATGAATGTGTTTATCACATATACATAATAAATATATATAACACACACACATATTATGTCAAAACAAACTTTTATTTTGGATGTGATTAATCACGATTAATTCTTGGACAGCCCTAATATATATATATATATATATATATATATATATATATATATATATA